>CAIGRF010248487.1:73843-94189 GCA_903798235.1 Fraxinus ornus
TTTTTTTTACCATTGTATCTAGAATTCTTTTCAATTGCAAAAAAACAAATAAAAAAAATTGAAAAGTTGTAAAATATTTTCCCACCAAAATATCAAGAATTTATTTTCCTCAAAAAGGTGGAAAATTTGAAAAGTTGAAAAATATTTTTTCGAAAATTTTTTGTCAATCAAATACTATAAAAGTTGAAAAATGAAAATGAAAAATGGATCATATCAAATGGACCCTAAAAGTACAATTTTTTCCCCCAGAATAGACTCAAAACAACTGAACAAGGGCTAAGTTATAGCTGTACATAATTAGGATTCGGACTAAAGAGTGCAGGGTACCACGGAGCCAATGCACCAAATCCAAAGGGTTCGTGGAAATAACTTTACCGAGGTTTCACTTATTAAAATTTGATTTAAAGGTATCAAGTAATCAAACCAACTGACCCGTATTGTCACTGACAATATCACAATTCACAATGTAAAGGTCGTGAGTTGTGACGGTGCAAACTTCCAAAATAAAGAAGGTACAAAAAAAAAGGAGTAAGTGGTGGAGTAGGATACATTCCCTTAAATTATTTTTTATTTTTTTACTTTATGCATTACTTTATTCACATAAATCAAGATGACATGTTATGGCGTGGAATAAACTAGTTAATATATAAGAGAATTAAACTTTGATATTACGTTGCTTGTTAATTAGAACAAATTTGGGTCGACACGAATTCCATAGATTACACAAAACACTCATTCTTTGAAGTCAAGTCAATCTAACAATTGAGGCAACACAAATACATTGCAACTTATGAGTTCAACCGTAGTGCAGCCTTTTTATCCAGTCTACACAGACACCTGGGACAAAAACTACAACGTATGTCCAACGATTTCACTAGGATGGTTAAGGACTACGCAAATGAGAGGTTCGGTCTACAAGAAGATGATGCAGATATGGACATTCCGTGTGAGGTATAGGAAAATCGGTCACGATGATCAGCTTCTAACAATGATTCTGTCGCACAATTCATAAAAAAAATACATAACAAAACGTACGTTGAATATATAATGATGTCATGATGAGACTACAAGAGATTTAGCATCTATTTGGTCCTCATTTTTCAGAAAATCTCTTTATATTTAATTTTTTTAATCACACATTTATTACACTTACAATTTTTTAAAAATTAATGAAATGTTTTTCAATCATACATTTCATTAATTTTTATGATTTTTTTTTTAAAATATTCTTAGCTAAATAAATCATGTGCTTATAATCATTGTAGGGGTGAAAAATACAGTGGCAAATGGTAAACGTGAAATATGTCAACAGTGTAAAAACCTAGCAGTTGACCTAGGAAAGCCTAGGATGTCCAAATCTGAAATAGCATTTACTCGTCCCCTAAATAGTTATGACCTAGAAAATTTCTAGAAACAAGTAACAACTTCTGCCAGTTACTATTTCGTATTTTCGCGTAGAGCCGTCATTCATTTTATCATCTAATCGTGTGATGAAAATAAAATTTAACGTGAATAAAATTTATGAAGCGGTTACGATTTATATAATGCATATTTGCATATGTTGTTATAAAGTTAAAATTCGATGGTTGGACGGAACTATAATATTAAGAGAGGGAATGAGATATAGGGTGTGTCTGTGTCTGCTTTTCAGCAGAATTCAAGACGTTGGCAGCAGAATTCAACTCGTTGGCAGTTGCACTTTTGGACTAATTGTCTCACAGCCGCACTTCTGGTTTGAAAAAAAAGGTAAGAAAAGCAATTTTTTGGTAAAAAAGAATCGCTCCCAGACAATCTCATAATCGGTGGCTATATACGTCTTATAAATTTATTGTAATTTGAAAAAATGGCGTAGGATTTCATTTTAAGTTTTTTCAATACAGTAAAGTGTGAAACTATTACTTTTTTTATTTTTTAATTATAGAAAATTTTATGCCTTATCACCACATTTTTAATTTCTTCAAGACCAAAATATAATTATGATGTGCAGGCCCTTCATGGTGGTTTTTAAGGGTGGGAAAAAATGATTGTCACTCTACAATATTTTCCATAATTTTATGGGGTCAAAGTGATGAGTGGTTTCTTCGTCCTTAGATATTTGCACCTACAAAAATTATATAAGTCATATTCGGCATATAATTTTAAATTAAACTTGATTGAACGATTAATAAATTCTATTATATATTGTATTTTGTGTAAAGTTGGCAACGATAGTCTATGACCAAGTCAAGCCCACATGCCATGCTAGGTTGCTTAATTGGATCGAGCAACAATTTCTTACTACATGTTTAGATATACTATACTAGTTTATGAGTACTTGGTATTACGTTCTGAACGTACTTCCATTGTCATTACGACACGACAAGGTCGTCAACAGCTAGATGTACGACATATTATGGAAGAGTACACTATTGATGTTATTATATCCAAGTGTTGTCTAGAATTCTATCTATAAGTGGACATGTGCCGATTGTTTCGGGCTTGTCAGCCTAAGCATGAGAGGAAGGCCACTTTGGAGCGCGAAGCCTTGGGGATCAAAGGGCGATTCGTGATACCTTGTCTCGCAATTTCTGTCACCTACTTGCCAATATCCCATTTCTCATGGGTAATTAGTCATTTTACATGACCACCTTTTATTATTGTTTTTCCCTAACCCAGATCCCCAATTATAATTATAAATTATTTTTTATTCACCATAAAATACCCGGATACAATAAAATTTCCTTTTATTAAAAATGTTTTGTTTCTACTTTATTTCTTCGAGATGACTTCAAATTAATTATTATATTTCCAAATTTAAAGGGCTGATGTTTTGGACCTTTCCAAGGTATCAGCTTCTACGTGACACCTAACAAAGAATATTTTAACACCTCACCTCACCTCACCTCACCCAACCAACCCCACCACTTCACCACCACCCCATCCTCCTCTTTTTTCTCTCTAATACACGCAGACACAGTAAAATGAATGCATTTTAAGACCCAGATCTTAACTTCTAAATTACATCACTAATTCAGAGTCTGTACACAAGTTGCATTGCTTACCAATAATAATTGTAGTAATAACTGGTGAGTGGGATTTTTTTATTATTCACTCACTAGCACTTACACGTATGTAATGTGTATGTATTTGTGTATATATAGTTCATCTTCCGTTACATTGAAGTTTTGGCAGTGGATTGCGTCAGTGAGGGATTAAAAGTTTGTTGACTTTTGTTTTGTTGTTCATTTTGCTTTGTTTTCTGTGTTCCGGATAGCAATTTAAATCTCTCTTTCTCGCTTCACAAGGTGCGTTTTTCTATTTTTTCCCCACTTTTTCTAAAAAAATAAATACTTTGCTCCTGGGTTTGAGTTTTGAGAGTATCTTTCATCTTCTCTTCTCTTCTCTTCTCTTCTGTTTTTTTTTTTTTAGATTTTCACAGCTGTGGCTCTGTTAAATCAGTGTTAATTGGTAATGAAATGTTACTATCATCTCTTATTCGCAATTATTAAACCATTTTGTGAATCTTCGTTGCAATGCTCTTGTGTTTAAATCTTAATTCAGGAATGCAAGTTTTCAATGGTTAAATGTTAGTATACATTTTTGGATTCAGACAGTATTACTAATTCTGTTCCTTTCTGTGTTGGGAAGTTGAGTTTTCTACTGATTTTCTACAGTAGTTATTTATTTAAGATAGAAAACTTTCAATTATTTTGTGAGTTTTTTAAAGGTGGATCCGTGTAGGTGAATAATGGCCTGATTTATTGTTGTTTTCATATTCTTGATGATGGATAATATAAGCTTGGGCCAAATTTTGAGCCCTGCATGTAACAAGCGTTTTGGTATTACTTTGTTATATTATGGGAATGTCACATTCATGTTATTTTTGCACTCTTTCTAATGGCCTATCATTTTCTTTATCCTCACTGGCTTATTCTTGATTAATTTGGGTAGTTGCTGGGCTTACAATTTTCATTATTTTTGTAATGTAGAATCTTCCTTGAAGATTTGAAAGTAATTTCTTTTATATGTTTATCTAATCCTCCAATTATTTGTTGTCGAAGTTGTTTGATTGTTTAGGTCTCAACTACTCTCTTTCTTATTTCTCAAAATCTTTTCTCAACTTATAATTGAATCTTGAAACCCCCACCATGTTTTCTCCCTTGATTCTGAGATGGTAAATGTATTGACTATTGATTTAAGTTTGTTCATTGAAGGGAGTTTTGGCATGCATATGGCTTCAGTTGGTTAGTTGGATAGTAAAGTTTTGAGAATTAGCTTTATTTAGTCTCATTGGTAAATTAACTATGTTCAAAAGCAGGGATGTGGCACTGTTGAAACATCTAATTAGGCCTTTCTAAAAATGATTCAGCATTTTACTTAACACAGTTTTACACCATAAATCCTGGGTCCTAGTTGATGGAGAAATAGTATTTCTAAAGCTCAAGGCTTCCATATAAATTCACTATGTGGTTTGTCCTTGGCCTCTGTTTTCATTGGTTATCTGGTGCATTATGCAGTTCAAATGATAATACTTATCTCGTGAGAATTATGTTAGCTGACCATTTTGTTATCTTGTTTGCATCGACAGACTGCAATGGATAAAAGAAGTTGGCCCTGGAAGAGAAAATCATCCAATAAGCAAGTGGCTGAGAAAGCGGGTGCTACTGCACCAATCTCTTCTACTGTCCCATCAGATAGAGATACAACTCAGGCTGATCAGGTTTTTCAATATCATATAGTATGCTGTACTTATATTATGAATAAACAATTTTTTCCCATTGAAATCTAGGAACAAGAATATTCTTTTCTGAATGTTAATTTAAGCACACTGTGCATAGATTTTAATATATAAGGACCAGTGGCTGGAAAGAATTTCTAAAGGATGTCTTTCTGGAGTATACGATTCATATACTCGATTATCTTGTTCTTTTTACGGCTTGAATTGTTTAAATTAACTAGTGCAAAGTTCCATTATGACTGATTTCTCCTATCTGCATTTGCAGTTTTACTTTAGATTATTGATTGCCGTGATAATTTGCCAAGCAAGTTGCTTTCACCCTTTCCTTCTCCTCATTTCCCTGGGCTGTTCATTTTGAAGATTTTGATTATATTTTTTCTTCTTTCATGAGCTTAATACTTGTACAACATTTTCTGTGCAAGAATGCTAATAAAACTACTACTTTGCCTCCTAGGCCTTTTCAATTATGATCAAATTACATTGATTGTTGCTTATATCCTTATTATGAAATGTTATTATTTGTGGACAGACGAAACAGGATAACAGAAAACCAAAGTATGTTCAAATTTCAATGGAATCGTATACACATCTTACTGGATTGGAGGATCAAGTGAAGTCCTGCAATGAACAAGCGAAGACCTTGGAGGGTGAAATACAGGAACTAAATGAAAAACTATCCACAGCCCATTCAGAAATGACTGACAAAGAAAACTTGGTCAAACAACATGCTAAAGTTGCTGAAGAGGCTGTCTCAGGTTTCATGTCTATCTGACTCGTACATTTTAAAAAGCTAATAAGTTATTTAGGTTATTGTTACATTAGTTTTTCATTTCCTCAAAACAATACTAATGTGTTTGGTAAGTTGGATTAGATGGCACTAAATAGTATTAAGAAAGAAAATTAAGTTAAATCTTGTTATGTTATACTGTAAAGTCCTGTCTAACACTGCATACCAAATATGTATTATGAGGCCATCAAACTTAACTACTGAATTATTTCAGGTTGGGAAAAGGCTGAATCAGAAGCTGCAGCATTGAAAAATCATCTGGAATCAGTCACTCTGTTAAAGCTTACAGCTGAAGATCGGGCATCACACTTGGATGGCGCTCTAAAGGAATGCATGAGACAGATACGACTGTTGAAGGAAGAACATGATCAAACATTGCATGAAGTTTTTCTTAACAAAACAAAACAGTTCGACAAGATGAAGCTCGAGCTGGAAGCAAAAATATCTAATTTCGAGCAAGAATTACTCAGGTCTGATGCTGAAAATTCCACACTATCAAGGTCTTTACAAGAGCGCTCTAACTTGCTGATCAAGCTAAGTGAAAAAAAATCACTAGCTGAGGCAGAGATTGAACGTTTGAGAAGCAACATTGAATCCTGCGAGAAGGAAATAAATTCACTCAAATATGAACTCCATATTGCTAGGAAAGAGGCTGAAATCTATAATGAAGAAAAGAACATGAGTGTGCGGTCAGCAGAAGTAGCAAACAAGCAGCATCTAGAAGGAGTAAAGAAAATTAGTAAGCTTGAAGCGGAGTGTCAAAGGTTACGAGTTCTTGTTCGAAAGAAATTGCCCGGTCCAGCTGCACTAGCTCAAATGAAGCTTGAAGTTGAGAATTTGGGCAGGGATTATGGGGAGTCCCATTTAAGAAGGTCTCCAGTAAAGCCTTCTACTCCTCATTTGTCCCAGATGCCTGAATTTTCGCTTGACAACATGCAAAAGTACCAGAAAGAGAATGAGCTTCTTACAGAACGTCTATTAGCAATGGAAGAAGAAACAAAGATGTTAAAAGAAGCATTGGCAAAGCGTAATAGTGAACTGCAAATCTCTAGAGGTATATGTGCGAAGACAGCCAGCAAGCTTCGAAGTTTAGAAGCACAACCGCATGTTAATGGTGAGCAGAGAAGTCCTTCAAAATCTAAAGATCAGATCCCAATTGCAGGTTTATACAGTCAAAACACTAGTACTCCACCAAGCATTACAACCATGTCTGAAGATGGAAATGATGATGCTGTGAGTTGTGCTGGATCATGGGCTACATCATCGATGTCTGACCTCTCTCATTTCAAGAAGGAAAAGAATTTCAATGGTTTACAGAAATCTCAAAATGCAAATAATCTAGGCCTCATGGATGACTTCCTGGAGATGGAGAAATTAGCTTATAATGATTCATGTGAAGCAGTTTCCACTTCAGATATATCAGTTAATGAAGGCAATGCAAAACCTGAGATTGTGAACCATGAAACTTCAACTGAAGTCACCTCTGGCGCATATTCCCATTCTAGGGAGCATCGTGATTCAGAAGCTTTGCTGCAAACTGACCTTCCCATCCTTGTGAAGCTGAAATCAAGAATTTCGATGGTACTTGAGTCTAAGTTTGAGGAGAATGACATGGAAAAAGTTTTACAGGACATCAGACGTGTTGTACAGGATATGCATGATACTCTGCATCACCAGTCGGCAAATTGTGTTGCGGAGGCAACTCCTTCTGACATTGTAGTTGATAGCCAGACCTCTGCTGAGGATGCTGAGATAACTGTAGAGAAGGACATGTCATCATCTGGAGATGGTAAACCATGCATTGATACTGCAAATATCATTAACCAAGAATTAGAAGTTGCCATTTCTCAGATATACAACTTCATAATGATTCTTGATAAAGAGGCTAAGGCCATACAGAGAACGTCTCCAGATGGCAATGGAGTGAACCAAAAACTGGATATGTTCTCTGCCAAATATAATGAAGCTATAAACAACAGGACTGGTCTGATTGATTTTGTTCTTGATCTTTCTCATGTATTAAGCAATGCAAGTGAGCTTCACTTTAATGTACTAGGATATAAAAATTCAGCAATTGAAACAGTCAGTTCTGATTGTATAGACAAGATCGCCTTACCAGAGAACAAGGGTGTTGTGGACTTATCTGGAGAAGGATATCCAAATGGCAGTGCTCACTTTTCTGACCCCAATTCTGATCCTGATTTCCTTAATGATGGGATTCTAGTTCCAACCTCTGATTCAACTGCTACTTCATGGAAATGCTCTTTGGAGGAGTTTGAACAATTAAAATTGGAGAAGGATAATATGGCAACAGATCTTGCTACATGTACTGAAAGCTTGGAAAACACCAAGTTTCAGTTGCTTGAAACAGAACAGCTTCTCGCAGAGGTGAAAGCACAATTAACATCTGCTCAGAAGTCCAACAGCTTGGCTGAGACACAGCTCAAGTGCATGGCTGAGTCATACAAAACACTTGAAACTCGGGCGGAGGAGTTACAAACTGAAGTAAATCTCCTCCATGGAAAAATATTAAGTCTTGATAATGAGCTACAGGAGGAGAGAAGAAATAATCAAGATGCCTTGACCCGATGTAAAAATCTCCAGGAGCAGCTGCAAAGGTTAGTAACGATTTTTTTCCTCAAGTCAGCTTCCTGCACTCATGTTTCTTCTAAACCTGACCTGGATTTTCAAGGGCTCAACTTACATCTTTAGAAAGAATTTTTCCAGGTTTAGTCAAGCATTTAGGCTGTCTGTATATTGTCCTGAGGACTAAGGTCTATTGCACAGCATCCATTGTATTTATACACTTGCAATTACTGTGCTTAAGTAAAAGCATCGTAACAATTGACCAGTTCATGTTCGGCAGACGATCTCGTCGATTCAAATGTCTTTACTTGTATGTTTTAAGCTTTTTGGTTAATAGTTGTTTTTAGGTCTCTCTGATTATCTATGCAATTTATTGTTGAAATATTGAAATCAAATTGTGGACGACTAAAGTTTTTGCTCTCTCTAATTCCTGACGGGGTTAGTCTTTATATTTTTATTTCAGGATTGAGAATTGTTCAACAGCTGATAATGATGCCAAGACTACCCAGGTGATACTCCTAAACCATGTTGCTTTTTCAGCATTTAAGCCATTAAGTTATCTATAGTCAATACGATCTCAGTTTATAAAGTTTTGCCCTCAAAGCTTTATGTGAGACATGTTGCTTTAGCATGCATAAATACTATTATGTAAAATTGTTATGAACTTTTAACCACAAAGATCTGTTCCTATTCTCTGTACTTCCATGTCAGCTTCTTCTTGGGTTTCTTTGTTGTAAATATCAAATATTTAGTTTCTTATTGTAAATCTTTAAAACCCTGTGATTAATTAAGGACTCCCCGTTGATTTTCTTATGGAAGCTTATACCACACATTATTTTTGTTTGTACCACAAACTGAATGGAGGTTATGGAGATAGACTCTTCAGATAGGCACACGAAATGTGGAACTTACAACTAGTTTAATTTGAGAAGAACTTAAAAAACCAGATATTGGAGAAGAGCACTTGTGTTACCATTGGTTGTTATAAATCAATGTTTTTTCATGAAACCTGCAGTATTTTGTGGACAGTGTGGGCAAAATTCCAACCATGTGGAGTTAACAAAATTATGTTCGAAATTGATACCTTTTTTCTATGCGATTGAACTTTTCACTCATATCGAGAAAAAGTAAAGAATGCATGAAATGATTTTAAAAAATTGGGTCTTGGTTTTGCTCGAGGATTAGATGCCTCAAGATAAACCTTAGTTTGACGTTTTCAAGAAACAAAACCTTGATTAAGCCTTATCGCTTGGCTCCACAAGGATTCTTTTGGTAATTACTTATTCTAATAATCCATGGAAAACTAGTGTATTTTTGTTGCTATTTGATGTACATTTGGCCTTCCATTCCCTCATTTTACCATTTATACAACAATATCATCTTTCTAAACTGTGAATATATAGTATAATTGTTGGAAAGCATCTAGCACTTCTATCAATTTTCTTGCAACTTTTTGTTTCTACAATTGCCCCTCGAAACTTTCTTTGACCAGAATAGTCAAATCCTATAAGAACCTATCATTTTCTCTTTCAGGAGAAAGAATTGGCAGCTGCATCAGAAAAACTAGCCGAGTGTCAAGAAACCATATATCTTCTTGGTAAACAGTTGAAAACTTTGTGTCCTCAATCAGAATCCAGGGCTTCTCCACGTAGTGGAAGGAGTGGGAAGGGTGAAGGCTCCAATGAGGAAGAACCAACCATGAGTTGCACAAATTTGCAAGATACGGATCCAGTTAAGATAGATGCCGGTTCTTCTATCAATTTGCATAGGGCAGGCTCCGAGTCTCCCCTAGATCTGTACAATTCCGTGTTTAGTCCATCAGACTCTGAAGCAAACAATCTATTGAGATCACCAGTCAGTTCAAAGCGTCCAAAACATCGGCCCACTAAGTCAGGCTCCTCTTCTTCTTCATCTACCCCCACCCCGGAGAAACATTCTCGGAGTTTTAGCAGATTTTTTTCCTCAAAAGGGAAAAATGGCTACTAAGGCTGCAATTCACTAGCTTAAAATTACCATCGTATGGCCTTCTATGGACCATGTAATAAAACTAGTTGTGCGTCAATTTGAACTTATGTAAATAATGATCAAGATCCTTTTACTTATCATACTTGTAATACAAAACTTAATTTTGTGAAGGTTGATTTCAAAGTTGTCTCTCAGGCTGAAATTTGAGAAACTTCTGCTCAAGTTTGAATCAGCCAGCAACTATGGTGATACCTGTCTACTAGGATAGTCTGTTGTTGTTATAGAAGATTATAGTCAATTCCGATTTTGTTGGAAACTACTTGTTATAGATAACTCATCTGTTTTCACTCATCCTCATCCTCATGCTCTACAAATCTATTTTTTGCAATTTTTAACGTTCGCCTTCTAAAAGGCATGAGCATATTCATGAATAGCATGAAGTCTCCCCAATCAGAGAACTCAAAAATATAAAGATGTAGTGGGTGGTGTAAAATGTACTGGGAGTTATGGACCAAGACAGATGAAGAACCTTAGTCGTGCAACGAGTTTGACCTTTCAACCTGTTTGTCTACCATTATTTGAGGAAAACATAGTTTTGAATAGTGAGTTTTAGGAGAATGTGGTTAAAAAGTACGTACAAAATATTTTGCAAATGTAATAATTCTCCGTCAGGGTACAATGTAATAATTCTCAGTCAGTCATAGAGCACATGAAAAATAATACTCTTATTATTGAAACAGATACATGACATATGTTCAATCACCCTATTATTATGCATGTGCATTGTTGACGCATTTTTTGAGGTCCCAAAAAATGTAGAGCAGAGCTGGGGTACCAGGCCCATTTTGTCAGGCCAGTACCCAGCTCTCTCACATACATTGGGGGGGGTATTTTTTTGGGGGGTTTTTTAAATGAGCGGACCCACCTCATTGTGGGGCTGTGCCAGGCAGTAGAAAAATTCAAAAATATAACAATGATGTGGCCAACGTGAATATTTTTTTCTATGTAAATTTGGTCCGTGGGCCCTATCTTATTATTCTCAATATTTAAATATTACGATTAAGATGCGCGTGAAGAGCTTAATATTAAATAAATAAATAAATAAAGGCTGCTTTAGGACATTATCCCAGAAAGCTGCAAGAAACCCTGAATGAAATTTTAGTACTGCACAATGTAAAAGTTTTGAAACAGTGGATAAATTTCTAACAACAAAACACACATGTAGTTCTAGTCTTATTTTAAAAATATAATGAATATACAGAAAATATGAAATTATAAATATATTCTTCTACTCAAGTGCCCAAGATTGAGAACTCGATGATGAACTAAGAAATAACTAAGCTTAAAAGTAGTCGGTCGAAGCTCAATAAATTGTTGTCCTTAAGATTGATCTCCTCAGAATACATAATGCTGTGCAACATGTTTAGGCGCCCAAAGAATTGACGTTCATTTTGAATATNAATGTGTGGTTGAAAAAGAATAAAAAGTTATTGATGTGCTGAAAAATATTATTTTATTGAAAATTGTGTGGTTGAAAATGAGTAGAAGAATGAAAATGAAAATTTTAATGTTTACCAAACAAGGGCGAAGTTGCATTACTAAAAGAATCGCATTAGTAAACATATTTTTAGCCAATTTTGGGAGCACATCACAGATCAGATCCTCAACATACACTTTATTGTAAAAAGGAGACTACTTTATACATCCACACGCGATGAAGAACGATGATGCCTTTATTTGTTTCATCTTTCAAATATGGAGAAACATTGCTAAAATTGGAAGATCTCGTCACGAATGACAATTTTTTTTTTTGTAGCGAGATGTCCAATTGGTACGGACAAACGAAAGTAAAAAGGACCACAATTCCATTAATTTACATTCAGGATAGGATTAAACATGGTTGATAGATTTAATGATGATACGGTATCTATCTTTTCCATCCATGAATCAATAGACAGTGAAGTAACACCAGTACTTAGGATAACAAATAATTTCACTGCCCAAAAGTCAAGTTGCTCTGGAAATTTTGGGACCATTTGATTTACTTCTTGCCTGCCCATCCCTTAGATTCCACACATATAACCATAAGTGTACCATAGTGACGAATACCTTGCGACTGAGATGTGTTTAGTTGCAAAGTCGTGTTTGTCTTTCATCGTAATATATTTCCGAGTTGTTCATACAAAGTTAATAGAATTCGAGATAAAAAAATAAAATGAAAGCATGAAGTATATATGGGTTTAGAAAAGTGTTATTTTTGGAGTTATATTATCTAAAAGTTTAAACTGTTATGGAGGATAAATATTTATAAACGAACAACTGTATGTACTTTTTACCTCATCTGGTACTTGACCATCTTGTGTCCAAATTTAAATTATGTCTTTATTTCCTTTGATAACCAGTAATTTCTTTGAATGAAAAATGAAAATGAACAAGAGAGAAGCTAGGTAAACAAGAACTGGAATATAATTTTAAATTGGAGAGGATCAAATTACATAATTAGTACTCTCACAGGGAACAAACAAACACCTCTGTGAGGAAAAACCCCCTTTCCCTAGATTTACATAATCTAAACCCAAATCTCTTCATGGGTTCTGAGTTAGCCAGTCAACAGTTAAAAAATAAAGTAGAAAGAAAAAAGCAGTAAAGCAGCAGCCTCTTGACCTCTCTCTTGCAGTAACCTGAAAATGATTTGAAACTTTAGATTAATTCCATCTTAGCATTGATGTCAGAGACTGAAAATCATCTTCTTTACAAGGAATGGTGAGTCCCATATCATGATCAAATCCAAATTCTTCTTCTGCGCGTTGCAGAAGCATCTGAAATTCAGGTTTATTCAAGAACGATATTGGAACAATGTATCTGCTTCTGTTTTCCCCAACATACACTACAAAATGCCCTTTTGGGACGTCCACAGGAAGCCCTTCTTCATCATATCCTGCATGTTTCTTCGTTAAACTCGAGCATCTCTTCATGATCTGCTTTATTACTGCAGCTTGTGACAATTTGTTTGATTTTCTGATGGCCATTTTTGGATAAGAAATAAGTGAAGAAACGAAAAGGTGATCAATTTTTTTCTTGATTGAGAGATGGGGGTGGGTAAAGAATAGACTGGTGTGGTGGGAATGCAAGTGTGACCAAAAAGGGTTTATATAAAAGAAAAGAATGCCATGTGTTGGGGGGTGGGTGGGGGTGCTTTGGGGTACTGTAATTTATCTGAAGAAAACATGTTGGGAGCCAATGTTATCGGTTTGATTGACTCGTGTCGCCTTTCGTTAGGACATGGGGTCCCGTTTAACTCTCTTTCTCTCTCACGCACACATCAAGATAGTGAATTGCAAGTAGAGAAACATCCTCAAGATTTTCAAATAATTGCTCAAACTCCACCTGGTGATTGTATTAATGTGCCAAGGTAGTGTAAATGTGTAATCTCAAGACAATAATGGGAAAGACACTTGTCCTCTGAATTATGTCTCGAATGCATTTATAAGTTTTGTTTTCGAGATTCATGTTCATCAATATTTCATTGTTCAGTTTAGCTTATCGAACACGTCGAAAAGACGTTCCAGGACTTGGAATCCCTGGTCTTCATTAATGCTTTACTTTTGCTGTTTTCAATCTTTTCTGGAATTTCTTTATTCTGGTCTGGACTAACATCCATCCGAGAGAGGGTAATCTTTAGAAATGTCAAGAAACTGCATGGAACTGAGTATCGAAACTTGCCTACCGTCCCAACACAAGGCAAACCTTTCTATCACGACCAGCTCGTCTATAATTTTTCTTCTACCGTAACTTTAGGCTCCCCCACTTTAGACCAATGGCATTGTTAGGCTTGTGATTCTGTTGAAAAGGTGACAGACAAAAATCAGTGACTCACATGCAACTACGTGAGTACATAGTAGTTTACTGTACATTTATTTTAGCAAATATATTCCATACTATACAAACTTTGGTCCACAAAGGAAATCAAAACTATAAAAATTAACTGAAGAATATCGTCATCACAAGTTTGTAGGTATTTTTGAACAAGAACTAGCGCACAACAGGCACGTTTGAAACTTAAAAGTATCTTTTAATTAAGTGCTTATTTTGACTTTATGCAAATGTAATGTCAAAGTAGTTCGAAAAAAGTATATTTTTTAAGCAGAGTGAAACGTACTATTAATTGCCCCCGATTAAATTAAAACTTATTTTTCTCTATCTTATTTTCAACCACACAATCTTTCATAAATTAATATTACACGTAAATCGAAAATTTTTCATTCTTTTTCAACCATCAATTCTCCAAAATAATATTATTTCAACCATTAAAATTTGAAATAATGGGTGCGGGGGCTACTTACACAATAATAGTTATCAAAAATTTTGGAAATTAAAGACTAATAATTCCCTGATCTTTTGAAGTAATTATTTATTTTCCTTTTTCTTAACAATTGCTAAACAAATTTAAGGTGTGTTTGAGTCACATTATTTTGAAAGAATGTATTCTGGATTAGTAGATTAATAGAAAATGTGTGGTTGAAAAAGAATAAAAAATTATTGATGTGATGTAAANCCCAAAAATCAAGGCATTGAAATAGTAAATAATAATTTGACACCCTTTCAATTCTATCACGTGGTTGACTCAATTCTCATTTGTAAAAGAACCAATTAATAACCTATAAAACTACACTTGTCGCTCCCATGTTAATTCATTAACTTAATTAATTAACAATTTAAATGGGCTGCCTTAATTGCTACTTAACGGAATTTATCAAAGTTAACGGTGGAACAAGAATTTCTGTCAAAAACAATAACTTCCGTTTCATAGCCACTTTTTACATAGAAGAGATATTACGTGAATCCACAATTTTTATCAACTTTTTAATCACATGCTTTGTTAACTTTTATTATAATTTCCTAAATTCTTGATCATCAAACAACCTTTAATAAGAAACTGACTATAAATAATAAATGCAGAGCATTAAATCAAGCGAAATTATTGCCCACCAAACTGAGCTCAGCAGTCGAACTCAAATATTATCGAGAATCCAAAAAGGACTAAAAAGAATACTTTTTTCCCGGTTGAAACTAGAAATGGGGGCCATGATATGCCCTTATTTGAAGGCTATCCCATGTTCTGTGAATGAAATTTGTTGCTGACTATGAGATTCAAACAACGAAAAGTAGCCCCACCATCTTCAAGGCATGCAGTTGGTAGCCTAGCTAATCACCGTTCTAAGAGGATGATTTATGTCTTGTCTAAAAACTTAAATTGATAAGAATACGATATATTTATTTATTTAAATTTAATCTTTTCATCGCATGTAAATCGGGTTCTTATAATTCCATCAAAGCTATGCTGCGTGTGAGTGACGAAAAAAACTTGATATGAAGCCCGTCTCTCTCTAATATTATGTAAAAGTTTTAAATCATTGGATGGAGACGCATTTATTTATATGAAATTGGACTTCGACACACGGCCATCTCTTTTCTTCTAGTCAATTTGTAGCGTGTCCAAGTGACAATCGTAACAAAGTATCTCTCAGGGATGTGAAGAATTTAAAAACTACTCTTGAATCATCGCACAAATTCCAACACTATACTATCTGTAAGAATAGAACGGAAGGGCGAAAAGGGATTCTATGCACAAACGTGAAAGCTCAAGAACTAAGCTCATTTTTGGCCCCACGTTCTAAAATTCATTTTTTTTTCTCAAACTCGTTTTGAGCAACAAATTCTCTCAATAAAATAATTTTGCACTTTGGACCCATAACTTTTTCGTACTTTTTAATCACATATTCTCCCAAAAAAAAAAAAAAAAAAATCATTTTTCACGAAAAAATACCTTTCAAATAGGGGCTACATAATATCGTCAAAGCATATCTCACAAGCCTTAAATCTTGAATTCGAATTAGTGTTAATATTATCTCCTCAAGTATCATGTATAGGAACAAGGGTTAAATATCTTACATAAATGGCATAAAGTCGATATATTTTCCATTTATCGTAAGACAAATTACACATAATTAACCAACTTTTGTTTGAAATAGTCAGAGTGAACGTGCATTGCACGTTATTCTGAAATATTTTATAAGTGTCATGAAAATAATATTTGACTTTTCATTAAGCCTTTTGATCTAAAATAAAAGAGAAACGTAAGGTCCTGAAAATAAATGTCAATTATTATGCAAGCATGTAAATAGTGAAATGCATACTTGAATGTGTATTAAAATTACAACTAAATGCATATATGAAAATGAATGACAAATATGATACATGAATTAACGTGAATGTTTAATTAATTTAGAATTAAAACCAATGAATATATACGTGACAATAAATGTTAAATCATTTATATTAAATGAATATAATTTAATTTTCAAAAAAATGAAATTGAATACTAATTAGCATACATGGACGTGAATAATGAAGTGCATCATTTGAATTTGAATTTGAAATTCTAATTAATATTAATTAGATGAATGCGAATCTTAGTTAATGGATAATTAATAACAGGGACATGGACGTGAATGTGAATGTGAAATTCTAATTTATATTAATTAAATGAATATAAACATTAATTAACTGAGAATTAATTATAGTATTTATTATATTTTGTAAATTAAACACATATTGAAAATCGAAAAGTAAGATATTATTGAAATAATTGAATTGTAGTAAGACTATAATTATCTAAAAAATGATTCTTACTTGATGTGATATTTAATATATTATAATTTAAGGGTATTTTCATCATTTTTAGTTGGATGGTTGTATTATCACTACAATAAGTATTAGTACACCGTAATTTTCTTATTTACTTAATAACTACAAGCAAAATGACATAAATATCCAATCTATTATTCAATGATATAATTATTCATTCCATCACCGCCACATCGTAAAATATATATAACTCCTATTTAAAGATACAAATGGGAAGATTATACATTAAAATATCCCAAAAGTGAACAAAGCTGAGACGCTATGTGATATCTTCGATTTGATTGGAACTAGTCAGAGTGAACGTGTGTTGCACTTATTCTAAAATGCTTTATAAGTATCGTGAGAATAATATTTGATCCTTCATTTACCATTTTGATCAAAATATAAGAGAAATGCAAGGCCCTAAAAATAAATTTTAATTATTATACAAAGACACAAATAATGAAATGCATATTTGAATGTGAGTATTAGAATTACAACTAAATGCATAAATGAAGATGAATGACAATTACGATACATGAATTAATTTAGTATTAATACCAAGAAATTTATATACGTGACAATGCATGTTAAATCATTTATATTAAATGAATATAATTTTAATTTTCAATTAAATGAAACTGAATACTAATTAGCATACATGGACGTGAATAATGAACTGTATTCTTAAATTTGAAATTCTATTTAATATTAATTAAATGAATGTAAATCTTAATTAATTGATAACTAATAACGGAAAAATAGACGTGAATGTGAATGTAAAATTATAATTAATATTAATTAAATGAATGTTAATGTTAATGTTAATTAATTGAGAACTAATAACAGAAAAATAGACGTGAATATGAATGTGAAATTATAATTAATATTAATTAAATGAATGTTAATGTTAATGTTAATTAATTGAGAATTAATAACAGAAAATAGAATGTGAAATTCTATTTAATATTAATTAAATGAATGTTAATGTTAATTAATTGAGAATTAATTATAGTATTTATTACAGTTTGTAAATTAAATACATATTGTAAAACAAAAAAATAAGATATTATTGAAACAATTGAATTGTAGTAGAGTTATAATCGTAAAAAAAATTCTAAATTAATATGATATTTAATATATTATAGATATAAAAGTGTCGACGCCTTAAAAATAAATACTATTAACACGT
This sequence comes from Fraxinus ornus, assembly GCA_903798235.1. NCBI lineage: Eukaryota > Viridiplantae > Streptophyta > Magnoliopsida > Lamiales > Oleaceae > Fraxinus > Fraxinus ornus. The sequence goes on from CAIGRF010248487.1 coordinate 91,778, forward strand.
TTCAAGTTGCTGAAAATGGTTCTTCACTAATTGCGTGAGAATTGACGTTTTCACCTGCAAAAAAATATTTTCGAACTTTGTTGAAAAAAATTGAATGATGAATTATCAAAAGTCAAAAGGCCATTAAATTATGCATTCTATATGGCACCAACTGGATTGGCAGAAAATAAATTTTAATAGTTTATATGACAAATTGCAGACCTTTTTTTTTAATAAAAAATTTGCAAATTTCATTAATGTCGAGTAGTAGAGAAAAGAAAGCTGAGCGGCCCAATTAAACGGTTGATGGGCCCAATACAGCTCACTCGTGAATTCGGAGCAGCAAAGGACTCACGGACGTACCCGCTACCTTTTCATGTAGACCCAATAGCATGTGCTGCTCATCATGAGTATCAAGGGCTTTTTTGACAAATTTTTTTGCAAAGCAAAAGTTATTTTTTTTTATTTTTTTTTTGTTTTCTTTTTATGACTCAAGTATCCAAATTTCGCTCGACTAATCTTGAGAAATGGCAGTCTTCCCTTCTAGTTCTCCACCTGGGTTAATTCGGATGCGATCACAGCTTATACACACTTGGACCAGACATTCGACTGTTCTCCTCCCTGTGGACCTCTGTCTTCCAACATAGAGGTTGTCTTCCAATATAAATGTTGCAAGCTACAATGAGGATTGGAACTTTTGATACTCCGTAGAGAACCCTCCTTCTTTACCAGTGTGTCATGCCCGTGGGGGCAAAGCGAAAGTTATTTTTGCTACTAGGAAAGATGTTTTTATATATGTTTGATTAATTTTCTTAAAGTATTTGATCTAATTTTAGAAAAGTTTTAAAAAATATTGACTTAAAAAGTGATTTTTTTTCAAGAAGCAAATTTACAAAAAGCAGAAACAAAAGAAGAAAGCTCCCTCAAATTGGACCTAATAGCGTCACACTATAATAAAATAAGCGTTTTTTTTTTAAAGAAAAACCATATTCAAGATTGTATGTAATTACTGAATTGGCCTCAAGACATAAGGCGTGATCTGATGTCTAAATCAATGTAAAGTTTTGACACCTGACAATGAGTTTATGGTCATACTACATATCATCATAATGGTTACATAAGGGTCCAAGTCACGGTGGACGAGTGATTCGTTTGACATGATTTTTACTTTTTGTAAAAGGATTTTTTTAAAAATATTACCTTAATTTTTTTGCTAAATAATTTCTAAAAGAGCTTTTTATGCCATAAATGATTTTAAAGAAAGTCACGTTAAGATCAACTTCATCTAAAAACTCTTTAACTAGAAACAATACTTTCATAAAATTAGACAAAGGGGTCCAAAAATAACTTTTGGGTCTCGAAAGCCGTGCCAAACATGCACGAAACTTTTTATCGAGTTGAAAGCAACAAACGTATCTTTTGAGTTTTGAGATTTCGAAGATTCTTTAATTATTTTATTCAACTTATGCGATTTCTTTCTAATAGATTTTCTTGTCTATGTATTGATCGAAGTGTGTCGAAGATATTTATTAACTTGCAATTTTTCATAATTTCGTCGCGTGGTTGCATATTGACTATTCTATTTGTTGTTCTTTAACTGTAAGTAAAGTTTAAGCCCTTTATTAGTGAAAATTCCTTCTTCTTCTTTTGAAGAAGATATGACTTGTGTAGCTTAAGGTACGAGTAACGTCGAAGGTGAAATGAATAGGAAATAACTGAACATGGGTACCTTGTACTTTGTTTTCTCCAGAAAATGTCATTGTATCTTCATACATAAGAATATAATGTCGTGAATTATAGGAGGGCCGTGCTGACAGGGGCTGAAGGGGGGTGGGGGCATGGTGGGCAAGTGACCCACCGACATTTTATTTTTTGATATTTAATTATGTTTTATTTTATTTTATTTTTTTGATTTTGAAGGTTGTTTATTTCTTGAGAAGAAATAGAGATTCAAACTAAAGTGCAATGAACTTAATGAGTAATTTCAATTCTTAAGTAATCCACAATTTCTTGATTAAGCTTAAAGATTACTCAATAACTTGTTCAAAATGTAAATTGAGAATAAAAGATCCACTTGTTAAGTAACTTTTACTTATTATTGAGTACCATCTAACTTAATAAATTCATTTTTAAGATATCCATAAACAACTGAAATAAACTTACGTTTGACCAATATTGTCTAATGTAACACCACTTAGTGTCTGTTTGATACAAAAGATTTTCCACGTTCCATTTTCTCACTTTTTTGTCCCCCCCCGCACCACTTTTCCCTTTGTTTTGGGAATTCATTTTCCCACCACTTTTCCGTGTTCTGGCCTCTTTTTATTTTTATTTTTTTCGCAATGGAAATAAATTTCATAATTAATTGTCAAAAAAATTCACTTTAATGGACAATTTTCATGTAAAACGAAGCAAAACGAACACTAAACTTTG
>CAIGRF010248487.1:100974-116442 GCA_903798235.1 Fraxinus ornus
TAATTTTTATTTTGGTAATATCTCATTCAATAAAATTCGGATTCGTAATCCGTTTGTTGGAGGACGATCCTGAATTTTAGGAGTTTCCATTTAAATTGTTAGCTCGATTTTTTTCATTTATGGAAAAATATCGTTTTTTTAATTATTAATTTTCTAAATTTTGCTAGGATTTTACTATTTAAACCATTGTAAGTCCTTTGAGGCCACAATTTATTGAATTGAATAAAAATTTTCGTGAGTTTTTCTCATCTTTGTGAGGTTGTTCATCTTTCTTATAATCTTCCACTACGTCATATTTTCAGTAGATTAATGGAGAATGTGTGGTTAAAAAAGAAGGAAAATTTATTGATGTGATGGAAAAATATTATTTTATTAAAGAATATGTGATTGAAAATAAGTAAAATAATGAAAATAAAAATTTTAATATGTACCGAATAGGGGCTGAAGTCACAGCTGACACATTTTTCAAATTAACCATAAGATAAATTAATTCTTAGCAACCATACCAAAGTAAGAAATTCATGCTAAAACTATTTCAAGAAAATTATTTCATTATGTCATCGAGGGTTTTGTAGCTGATTAGTTATTATAATTTTTATGTTACCAACGCAGAAACTTCCCACAGTTTAAAGTACTTATTTCAATTCATACAAGTCAATATCTAAGTTTGTTATGTACCAATTATATTTGCTTCCTTCCCATCATCTTCGACAAGAAACTGAATAAGATAATCAAAATAAAATTAATACAATAATTAATTAAAAAACTCTTGACTTAACCTTGCTTGCATCTTAATAATAGAAAATTGACATAAAAACCAAAATGATGAATATAATTTCAATATCAACATTAATTGCTGTGTCATTGTGATGTCAAAATCACCCATTTTTGAACTAATTAAATAATACACTTCTTGAAACGTGCAATTCTTGTTTGCCAACTTACGCCAACATAGGTTTTATTTTCTTAACTTAACACGATACACGATACATGATATGTGTATTATTTATAATATATTTCTTTGAAATATTGCTTCATTATAGAAAAATTTAACCTAAACCCCAAAGTTAAGACATTTGAAAGGGGGGTTTTTCTATTGAGATTCTTAAGAAATGTCAATTATCAATGCTTTTTTTTTTTCCTCAAAGAAAATAATAATATAATTTAAACTTGGTGTACTTATTTTATCTATATTAGGTCATGATTAATGCAAATTAATTGGTCACTCAATTTAAGAAAACTCAAATAAACCTCTAAAATACTAATTTACAGCATGTTTGTTTCCCATTTGTATAAATATTATAACCGTTGCACTTGCACAGTAAAGCAGATGACATTTTTGACCTCCTTTGTGTGATAATGGGGCTCAGCTGTTTGAAAACAGTGGTCAAAAAATTTCTAAGAATGAGAAAAAAATATAGAACAAACAGGGACTTAAGTAGAAAGAAACTGCAGTCGAAGAAACATGAAATTTTCATCCCCATTAGATTCCAATTGAATAATCCAACCATTTTGGGTGGGGGCTATAAGGCGTGGGGTGGTTGGGATTTTTCTTCTACCTTCTAAAGGATGAAACTCCTTGTGAATATGTGTTCTTCTCTTAACCACACTATTAAGATATCTGACTTAAACCTAATCCTTATTAAAATATATCTTTGGAATAAAAGTATTTTTTCATGGAAAGAGAATAAATTCGTCATTCAATCAGTCAGTCTCAGTCATTCATATTGATAAGAGGAACAATTAATTATTATGATTTCATGCTTATGTGCATCATTTAAAGCCACGAGGGGGTAATCATTCGAGAAGTAAACGAACAAGCAAATAATTATTTGAGTTGATTGATTTAGAGAAAAAAAAACAATTAATTTCTGACTTTATAAACCATTTTTAGATATGATTATGAGTACGACAATTGAAGTCTCGGCCAGTTCATGAGAATGAATTATTGATACTGATTTGAACTATCAATGCAATCGTTTCTTTAAAGTCACATTACAAGTTGTGTCTAAGCCGAAGCCTCTCTCTTCATTTTCTATGTCAAGAAAAATAGGTCGTAATGAATTTATTGGAACAACGAAAGACACTGAAAATGTTTTAAACTTGTTGGACTCCTCTAATTGACACGTTATTGTTAAAAAAAGAATAATATTAGAGGACTAATACAATTAAAAGTACAAGTTCTCTATCTATATATCTATATAGAAACCAGGTGAAGAACTGACGTTGTCGAGTAATCCACACTTAATTTGAGAGTTATTTCCACACTATAATGAAGAAGATGATTACATATTGTATCTAAACTCAAGCCTCTCTCTTTGTTTTATATGTCATGAAAAACAATAAAAATATTGAGATGATCTAATACTTGAGTACTATTCAATATTAGATTTGTCAGAGTTGACAAACGAAATAAACTATTCTTCACGTCTAACACGAGAAGAATATTTTATATATTATACTCGAGATTTCGAGTTCGAATACCTGAGAAGCATGATGTACGTGTAAATTAGAGTTGGGATATTAAGGTGTTTAGAACATTTAGGGTGCAAAAGTCTGTGATTGGATAATACATTGAATTCAAATATAAGAGGAAAAAAAAGGTATATATTATCTCTTGGAACACGGCTGGATTAAAGGAGGCAAATACTTGTCATATTGCTAGGGACAAAGATACTGCCACGTGCATTATCCTAATCTAGGCCCTACTACTTTAATGCATTCACACATCCTAAACTTGGAGCTAGGGTGTCAATTTGACTAGTCCAAACTGTGGCTCGGCCCGACTTGTGGTTCGATTTTATCGAGTTAGGACTCCGACCGAGCCCCTTTTTGAAGTGTCACTCGAACTTGAGCCAACCCATGAACAAATTTAAATATATATAAATCTTTATTGCAGGCAGAAGAAGTCGCCTGCTATTGCTCGATAAGGTTCGATCCTAAATTTTTTGGTTTAGTAAAAGCTCGGCTTCACTCGAACAAAAAGAAGAAGCTTGAACCATTTTTACTAGATGTGAGTCCGAGCTTCGAGTTTAGACTTGCAAACCGACTCGTTGACATCCCTACTTGAAGCTTATTGATTGGTCTTAAAATTTCAAATTGTGGTTTGTTTCATTTGTAACCCAATAAACTTAGATCTTTTCACTTTACTTAAGGTCCATCTTAAAATTTAACTTGTTAAAGTAGGGTATTTCAATGTTGTTATATACCTATTAACTAAGAGTAATTCTATATAGTATCAATGTTAAATGACATTTGATCTATTAGTTAATGTCAATTAGTTTCCATATAAACTGATATTTGACATCAATAATAATAGATGGCATCACTCATTAACTAACTACTTAATTTTAGCTCGAACGTGAATTTTTGTTTGCATGTTTGAAACTAAAATGTCATGTATAATGGACTATGTAAGAATTCACATATATATCACATGACATTTTTCTTCTACTCTGGTGATGTCAACGAGACGGGGATGGTTTAAAGTTTGGTACTATCGTCTACGATTTGCCAGAGAATTTTTCCTACTACCTCCGTCGAATCTCCACCCCGGGGCGGAATCTCCACCCCATCTTCAACCCCATTTAATTTTTTTTTTCATCAACTTTCTTTATTTTAAATTTTCATAATGGAAATGGAGCAATCTTGCATGACATTATGTGTCGATTTTTTTTTATGTAAAATATAAACGGGGCAGGGAACATGATTTCCATCCCCGTCGTGCCTCCACAAACTCGATTAAGTGAGGAATCCCCGTCTCATTTGCGGTGGGTCTCATGGAGATCTGGCCAACAAATTATTTGCCGTGCAGGTTTTTTTCGAACCTTCTCCTTTTTTTTCTTTTTGTAAAAAGAACGTTATATATATTTAATTATATTCATTAATGTTCTATTTTGATGACTTAATGACTACTTAAATGGCTAAAATTAATTCTACTAGTTAATAAATATGCGTCTTTGAATAATTGGTTTCTCTAAATAGACTACCTCGATAAATATATGTTATTTTCATCTATATTAATTTAAGAGGGTTAACAAAGAGAAAATCAATTTTTATTTTTCTTCAAATAATTTTTCATTAATAACACACTTGCCACGATGACTTTCTTGGCAAAAAATTATGACATGTTTGGATGAATTATTAAATAATATTGAATGAAATTAGAAATTAAAAAAAATTAAAATCTTATTTATTATATGAGTGTGTTTGGTGTACATTAATATGTTATTTTCATCTATATTAATTTAAGAGGGTTAACAAAGAGAAAATCAATTTTTATTTTTCTTCAAATAATTTTTCATTAATAACACACTTGCCACGATGACTTTCTTGGCAAAAAATTATGATATGTTTGGATGAATTATTAAATAATATTGAATGAAATTAGAAATTTAAAAAAAATAAAATCTTATTTATTATATGATGTTCGATTATATCTATTCCGCATACCGAATATTCTCTTCTTATACGGTCATTTCAATCAAGTAGAATTTTCCATAGCCAATTTTATGGGTTTGGTGATTTGTTCCAAAGAATCAGGGGAGAGTCCAAAACATAATTCTTTTGCATTTGACCATTTAACATTCTTTGAAGGAACCCAAAAAACATCTCTATCTTTTTCCCCAACTAAACCAACATCCAAAGACATTGGTGTCAACAAATGATGCCCATGGTTGATGGTTCTCCAAAAGTAGTGCTACTATCTTTAACTAACCAATTAGCTCACCCCCTTTTTTGGAAAGTTTAAGGTGAAGAAGCAAACTACAATTTGATCACTCTTTCTTAAAGGCTCTTTCCAATAATTTCAATAAAATGTACTATTTAATTTATTGTATCTTGTATTTTGCTAAAAAAAAAAAATTAATTTATTGTTAAATTTAGCACCCTAACATGATAGAATTGTCCACACCTTTATATATTGTATATGTATTTCATGTTGATTCAACGTGAAATTTATGTTTAACGCAAAAAATTTTAGGACAAAAATTGCCCATCATAAATTTCAACTTACGTATCCATTTAACATTTTTTTTTTCAAAAACAAAAAATAAAAAAAAAATTATATATATTTGAGTTGAAATTGAACAATTTGAGTTTTGAATGTGTGACACATCTATAATATTGAATAGTAGTGGTATTTTTAAATTACTTCAATTATTATTCAAAAGCACACTTTGAGTAGTCTAAGCACTATGTGACACAAGTTGATCCCAAAAATATGTATTAATTGCTACAACTTTAACACCCCAACCTGAATCTTCAGATTTTTTATATGCATTACATATGGTCTGTTTGGTAAGGTTTTTAAGAAGTTAAAAAATTGTTTCCAATGTTAAGAAGTTTTTTTGACCTGTTTGATTTTTTATTACTTTTTTTAAAGTGATTTGTCGAAGTAGAGGAACTTTTAGAGAAAACTAGTCCAAGATAGCTTTCTTAGAAATGTTTTTACTTGAAGTAGAAGTAGAAGTAAAACATTGCCAAACGGGTCCATAAAAATAAAAATCGTGGTGTGAAGATTTTATATGATTCCTAACTGCAACAATTTTATTTTTCCATAGTTGCTTTTCTTTGAAGAATTTAGATCAGTGCAGTATTACTTCAAGAATTGAATTCAAACTATATTTTGATTAACCAAATTTATATCAAAATAAGTAGATTTTAGTGCCACAGGTTTCTTAAAGTAACCGAGTAGAGAAATTATTGGTGGTGTGCTTGGAATTTAGTCCAAATAATTGTGGTTGTTGACTCTTTCGAGGGGTTGGTTTAAACGTGGCTTTATCCAAGTGTTATGTGCGGTCATGGACACGTGCAACCACGCACTGCACCGCCACGGCCCATGGCCCATTACACTTCTCCTGTCCGATTAACACTTGAGTCTTGACCATTAGTCCTTTCTCTGAAAGTACGTTAAATCAATATTTTTCTAATCGACTGCGGTTTGATATATCTATGAATTTTAATTTTAATTTAAATTGAAATCAATAATACACAACTAAGGACACGTGCAACCACGTATTGCACCCTTACGGCCCATGGCCCATTACTCTGCTACTTCTAGTCAACACTTGAGTCTAACCATTAGTCGTTTTGTGAAAAGTATGTTAGATTACTACTTTTGACTTTTCTCATTAGCTTCTGTTTGTTCAAGCTACAGATTTAGATATATATTGGTCCAAGTTAAAATAAACATTTGATTTTAATCATATATTTTATAGTATCCTTAATTTTTTAATCAGATCAACTTTTATCAAAATCTACTTAAAGTAACGAGTTAAGCTACTCCGTCAGAAAAATGTTAACATTCTAGTTGACAGGTGTATTGGTGGCAAGAAATAATTGGATGTAAAAATTAATTGTTTTTAAAATTGTCCAATGACAGAGGAAGATGTCAAACTTTTCTGACAATGTAGTATTGTAATATTGTTGTAAAGTAATTCTTAATTTACTTTGCTGGAAAGTATCTTTTAACTATAAAACACACTTGTCTAGTTTTAGGATAATATGACCAAATTGTTTTATTGTTTATTGTGTTACTATAATTGTTTATTGTTTATTGTATATTAAAACACAAATTTTTAATATACTTTGACAAAAGTTGATAAAATGTTTGGTTTAATCACATATTCTTAAAGTAAATTTCAAGCAAGTTTAAAAGGTTTTAGAATGCAAAGTAACTCTACATCTACCACCTAGTACTTGACTTGGAAAGAAAATTCTCTCTACGCAATTTAATTTGACTAATATAAATTGAATTTATAGCCATAATATTTAATAAATTTTGTTCCGCGTTTATTAATAATTTTCAATTCAAAATAGCTATGCATATAAAAATGATTAATCTATTTGTACATTAAAAATGTACGTTTTCTTTGATATTGTAGGAGGTGTCAGAATCTAGATCACTGCTTATTTAAGTGTTGTTAAAATTAAGAGCCTAGCTTTATGCCTCGGCTCAAGGACAGAGATATAAACAGGGGCGTCATCAGAATCCAGATCACTGCTTAAAAGCGTTTTTAATTAGAGATATGCTACGGAGCCCGGGTTGGTGACCGGACTCTGTGACAGGGGGGCCATGTGGCGCCCCCCTGTCACTTGGCCCGATCACCAACTCGGGCCGAGTATCTTTATCTTTTTAATTAAGAGCTCTGCTTTATGTCTCAGCTCAATGATCGAGGCATAAAATGTACGCCACGTGACGCCCTCCTATTGTAGGGGGGCTGCCGAGCATAAAGTTTTATCCTAAAATTAATGACAAAAATGTTTACTATTTCACACAATGTCAGTAAAATTGCCAAGAAAATTGTAACTCAAGCAGAACTGCAGTTATGATCTTACACGCCCCCATCCCTTCCCGCATTGTCACATCCTTAAAAATGAAAAAGAAAAAGCCAAATGAAATGGAGTGACGTGTCCACCTGTGGTTCTGCATACTTTAGATTGAAAATGACACCAATTGCCAAAATTAAAAACAAAAAAAGAAACAAATATAAGAAAGAAAAAGAAAAAGAATTGCCAAAGTGTTGAAATCCTATTGGAAATCCATTCACAAAGAATATAAAAGGGGACCAATTACACCAAAGTAGCATCCCCTCATACCTTTTCGTGTCTAGTTTGTTTCAAAGAAGAGAAGACGAATACTTGCTGACTTTCTCAATACACAGCCACACCCAATATCCCAACTCAAAATCCAACCAACACCCTTTATTCTCACACGGACACACACTAAAAATTCCCATTTTAAGCACAAAAACACACTCAGCACCAATTGTTTCTTTGTCATGGATAACAGCCTCCAGCAGCCCACAAGACAATCCCGATTCCAGCGGATATGTGTTTTCTGTGGTAGCAGCCCCGGCAAGAATCCCAGCTTTCAGATTGCAGCTATACAGCTCGGAAAACAACTGGTATTCTATTCTTGTTCTTCTTCCTATTTGCATGTTCTGGTAAACCTATTTTTCGTCCCAATCCCGGGTTAAGGAGCAGGGTTACGGTAGGTTGACAAGTACAGTTTCTAAATCATCGGACATGTTAAACCTGTCTTTTGTTCCAATCTGGGGGAAACGAGGAGGGTTGCGGTGGGTTGACATCATACTTGCATAAACAAAGGATTAAAAAAAAATATCCAGAAAGAGATATTTCAAAATACTAAATAATTAATTTTTCTTTATTTTCTACATGCAATAATTTGTAGAAAAAAAAAATAAAAAAATCTGTGTTATATTAAAATTTATTTGCAGAATTAGAAATTTTGTAATGGACAAGTCATTTGAAATAATTAGGTTAAAAATAAGCATAATCAAGAAACATGGTTATTGTGTATTTCAGCAAGATTAACGTGAAATGTTTCTTAATTTATTATCTCAATTTTAATTTATTGTTCTTGTTGAAATAGTATTGCGTGTTAATGCAAGAAATGTTTATTCTTTTTATAAAAAATAATTGACAGGTTGAGAGGAACATCGACTTGGTATATGGAGGTGGAAGTGTTGGATTAATGGGCCTAATCTCCCAATCTGTATATAATGGTGGCCGCCACGTGTTAGGGTACACATTTTTATAATTTTTTTGTGTCTAAATTTAATTATTTTTCAAGCATGTTTTTCACTTTTAATTTGTTTTACAGGGTTATTCCAAGAACTCTTATGCCCAGAGAGGTAACTGAATTTGTTACTTCTTTTTTTATCAAAATGTTAGTATCAATAATGCACATTGATGTGGCCAGGTTCATGTGAATATGAACCACATGTTTTGATGTAAAAAATTTCATAGAATTTGTCATGTCATTTGAGCATGTCTCTCTTAGTTCTCAACTCTAGTGTTTGGACTCTTTGAAATAGTGGGAGTACCTGTGTCGGACACGACATGGGTATGAGTATGAAATATGTGTCGGATCCTCCAAATCTCAATCGGACAATTCATTTTTTTTGCGTTTTCTTTTTCTTTTCATTTTCTCTCTCTATAAACCTAGCGTCGTATCCGAGAAAGGCTGCGGCGCAAGGTTTTACATTCTTTTTCTTCTCTTTTTCCCCTTTTTTCTCTCTTTGTATCGATGATTTAGGATTTTGTTTGTATAAAATGAAAATTAGTTACATATAGTGTTACTTAGTGCTTCACTAAATTAAATTACAATCAAACTTCTCATTTTCTATTTTATATAACATTTAGTAATTCCCATAATTGAAAACTAAATCTCAAAATTTTATTTTATTCGTCTTAACCCCTTATTAAATATCCATTTCTTTCATTGTGAATAATTAATTTTGGTCTATTCAAAATGACATCCTGGATTAGTAAAAAAAAATAAACATTGAAGTTTGAAAGACGTACCCATGTCTGAAATTTAGACTCTTTTCAACCATGTCCTCGTATCCTACATTTAAAAAAAATAAAAATCTAACACTTAGATATGTAATCGTACCAGATACCCGAACCCGAACCCGAACCCGAACCCGAACCCGAACCCGAGTCCGAGCATCATAGGTTCTCAATAATAGAAAATTCTTAATATCGATCCATCGGGAGTAGAATGACTTATATATTTTCCAAGGTAATTACTTGACCGTAATAACATTTTGTAATTTTCGTTGATCCTAACAAAGAATTGATCGAAGATTTTCTTGTTGAATAACTCTCTATTTTTCGAAGACACTGGTTATTTAGTTCAAGCTCAAATTTATTAAATTTTAGAAATGATTAATAAAATAATCCATTCAGATCACTGGAGAACCTGTTGGAGAAGTGAGAGCAGTGTCTGGTATGCACCAAAGAAAGGCAGAAATGGCTAAGCAAGCTGATGCATTCATAGCCTTGCCTGGTAATTATTTTCTCTTTCTTGATTGAGCTTCATATTCTATGATCATCTAATTTTGAATTAAATTTCATATGGAAATAATAAAATTTGAGATTAAAAAGAAATAAAATAAAACCTTTATTGACTCCCAGGTGGCTACGGTACATTAGAAGAACTCCTAGAAGTCATCACTTGGGCTCAACTCGGAATTCACGACAAACCAGTATGTCATCTCAATCGAAATACGTTAAATCAAAGAAGACAATAGACGAACATCTCAAAGACTTCGCTTCTTCACGTGTACCATTTATATATAATTGTAGAAGGTCTTTTGATTATTTGTTTGTAACATTTACAGGTAGGATTGCTCAATGTAGATGGGTACTACAACTCACTGCTGTCTTTTATAGACAAAGCTGTTGATGAGGGTTTTGTTACACCCGCTGCCCGTCATATAATTGTCTCTGCCCCAACTGCCCATGAACTTGTGTCCAAACTTGAGGTACATCATCATCCAAGAAAATTTCCCCCTGGCCCATCTCCACACGTGGCATGACTAGCAAATTGATAGCATTATAGTAATGGAAATCGTTTTATGTGCTGTACTAACAGGATTATATTCCGAAACATAATGGAGTCGCGTCGAAACTGAGTTGGGAGATGGAGCAACAATTAGGTTACACGGCAAAACTAGAAATAGCTCGTTAGCCTCGACTGAGTTTATATTCCTCCAAGTATTTAGGCAAGATACATACAAGAAGTTCATCAATCGACACAGGCAACATGTTACAGAAGTTGTGTTTTAAGTGTTGCCTTTTGATTGATTTGTACATAATTCTTATCTGGATCAACTGGAACAGTAGTTTTGTTAGTAAGTTTGTGATTTTGTTCATGTATAACTGCATTAGGATGTCAAGTTGTATGATTTGAAACTATCTTCCAGGATGTCAAAAGAAAAAAATGGGCTCGATTTCAGTTAAGTTTAATGAAACTTTATTCGTTGTAATTGTTTATGATTTGAAAGACCGGCCATCAGAATTATTAAGACTTTAAGGTTTCATCTTAAAATATTAATATCATTAGGAGGAGTAGTCAAAATCCTTATATATATTGGTATGTTATGTGAAATTTAATCCTTAACATATCCCCGCAAGATGATGACTCGTTTCATCAGACTAATTTTGAAATCGGTGTACTTATTTTTTGAGTTTTAATCGGATCAAATTGGAGTTACTCTGATACAATATTAAAACGTTGGGGTTTATATTAAGAGGTCACATTATTAAGATAAGTAATCCAAACTTTTATATGTTGGTCTATATTTCGATATTTAATCGTGGGATTTATCATTTATCCCTTAACAGAATTAACATTGCTCAAAAATGTCAAAAATTAGAAACATAAAATTTTGACCGAATATTTGCGGTTATGTAAATTTCAAGAAATTTCTAAAATAGTAAACTTTTAAGCATCCATCTTTTAACTTGTTCTTTTAGGTTTTCTATTTACATTCTAAAAGACCAATTTAACCTTCTAAAAAGTCATAAATGTTAACCTTATTTTTTCCTAGTAGATATAATTTGTCTATTTTGTTGAGTTGGTCGAACTTATACTCAAACAACTTGAGATTTGTTCGGAATGATTGAACTTATATTAAAACATGACCGAGTTGGTCAAGTATCTCAACTATTTTATCGATTTGATTGAACTAAATCATTTTCTTTTTGAGCTCTATCATTACTAGAAGAACGTGAGGCAAGAACAGCTAAAGCACCGGGCTTGGTTTCAAGTGCACTTGAACTTGTTAAAGAGATGTCTCGCTTGGAGTTAACTCAAAATTTTCAAATCTTCGACCCTCCTATCTAACCGGAGAACCCCAACTTCCAAGGTCGAACTTGGGTCAACCCACCCACCAAAAAAAAAAAAATAATAATAATAAAAAAATCTCCCTCTTCGCACAAAAATAAATAGCCCCTATTTGGTATACATTAAAATTTTCATTTTCATTCTTCTACTCATTTTCAACTACACATTCTTCAATAAAATAATATTTTTCATTATATCAATAACTTTTCCTTTTTTTTCAACCACACATTCTCCATCAATCTACTATTTCAGAATACGTTCTTCCAAAATAATGTGGCTCTAACACACCCTCGTCAAATTCACCTTGGACTCTTTCAAGACATCTAGATGGCTGGATCATTGAATAAAGGAGAAGAAAATGCTTATAACTTATAAATAAAATAATCCAAATTACGTAACATAATAATAAAAAAAGGAATATAAACTAAAAAACAAACTTGGATATAGAAAGAACCATGCTAATGTTGACGTATACCTCATATCCTAAAAGTCAAAATTAGTAACTTACTTAGCACATGTTTGGTACACGTTAAAATTTTCATTCTCATTTTTTCATTCATTTTCAACTACACATTTTTCAATAAAATAATATTTTTCATCACATCAATAACCTTTTCTTCTTTTTCAACCACACATTCTCTGTCAATCTACTATTCCAGAATACATTCTTCCAAAATAATGTAACTCAAACACACCCTATACATCCATAACGTGTTTGGTACATCGAATATGACAAAATAAGATCAAGAGAAATAAATATGCTCGTTATTTATTATCCTAAATTCTTGTCCAATTCAATGTATCAAATTATGAACTTCGAGTACAACTAGAGTCAATGAAGTTGGAAAAATAACTTATCTTATCTAAAGAGGGACAGCTCTATCTAGGTCTTCCACATATGCATTGTACCGACATGCTAAAGATATGGAAATTCAATAGGATAACAGAGAGTGAACGCTACACTTCCAATTATAAAGGGACAAAGGTCCTAAGCCAAAGTGCTCAAAATTTTATCACTTTTTGAGTGCAAGAGTACTTTCTCGTGCACAAAACAAATGACCACACTGTGCAAAGTGCTCTCTTAATATTTGTCCAATTTAGCTTACTTGATGTGAACTAAACACACAAAGAATCTAAGTCCCGAGCTTTTTTAATACAAATGTGAATGCGTATCTGTTTGGAGAAGACAATTCAAGGGCATCGACACGTGTTTGATACAACCTTCCAATAAATCAGGTGCAGAAGTGGGAAGTGATGGTGTAGTGGGGGCCCTCGCTCACTATCCACAAACATGTTTGATGTTTCAATGTTTGATGTTTCAACTGCTAGTGTTACAGATAAGAACACACACAATGAGAAAAGTGGCATAGATAGTGCGCATGTGCACACAGCATTAACCAAAGAAAATCGCCATTCTTCTTACAAAATTTTTATTCTTAACCTTAGTGTTATGACGCTTGTTTTCGTCTTTGTCAGCACAACATCATCTAAGATTTTAGTCAACTGATATGCCTTTTTCTCCTGCAAATACCAGGACAATTTGAGGGTTATTGTTTAAAAAATTGTTAGTCGCTCAACTTGTAATGCAGTTTGATGGAGTAGCTGAATTTTATGTTGTTACAAAGTAGAAAGACGATAATCTAATGTGCCATCTACATAAAGGCCTTCTGGGTCTGGTGTTCCGAAAGACAAGATGAATATAGAGCCATATAACTAAGTTTAACAAGATCTACATGTATAAAAATCATGAAAGGATGCTATATACCTTATGTGAAATACCTAACCACTGATGATGTGGTAACCAAACCAGAAAGAAGGCCACCAATGAGTGCACTGTTGTACGTGCTAGCTTCTCCCTGCATCGAATTGTTCCTAANACCTAACCACTGATGATGTGGTAACCAAACCAGAAAGAAGGCCACCAATGAGTGCACTGTTGTACGTGCTAGCTTCTCCCTGCATCGAATTGTTCCTAAAAATCGGGATATGTGTCGTTAAAAAATGGTCCACCAACAAGTGCTCCTGTTGCAACATTTGGATTTGGTTCATCTGATTCGAGCCCTTTGCAACCAGTTGTTGCATCAGCTGGAATTGAGGCTCCTCTATGATGCACAAATTCTGGATACTTATCCCCATAGCCCACGAGATAACTGGGTTGTTGCCCAAGACGTAATCAGCCTCAAAAGAAGACGATGATTGTATCAGGATTCGGGAGATAAGACATTGGTGAGAGTTTCGTTTACATTGTTGTAACATGCAATTTATATGAATTACGTGTTTCCTCTTTAATAGCTAAAGGTTTTAGTTGAGGTGCTTCAACATGGTATAATAATAGGCATCCTTACCACCTGCTTATAAAAAAATGTCCACGTGTCAAGCTTTTGAAGAAATATGAATCTAAGATGCACGCGATGCACGCGAGGGGACGTGTTGAATATGCAATTTATATAAATGATTGTATTTTCTCTTTAACATAAACTTTTAGATAAGGTAATTCAATAATATCCAAACAACCAAGTGTCAATGTTTGTGTGATGAAGACGGAAAGTGTACTTGTGATACGGCAAACTTCCAGAGATCTAAGGGCGTGAAGTCATCTCCATCACAGGATAGCTTTGTAGTCCGAGATGTGAGCATGTAGTCACTGTAAATGACAGCTGAAAATGAAGACGCCACGGGCTGCTGCAAAGCATTCTATTCACTTACCCATATTAAACCATCTGCATCAACAAACTGAATGTGAGTAAAACTTCTACTGAAACCATCGTTAAGTGATCTACATATCTACATGTCGATTGTATGAGATCAAAATTTACAAAAATGCACAGTGAAATTTTATTTGGGACGAATTGAAGACAATAAATAGGCCAGAACAAGAATCTAAGTAAAAAGGCTTAGGAAAAGGCTCACTATCAGTTCTGCTAGATGTGGCTGTTGAAGATTCCGGTAGGAGGCCACACATGACAGCCTCTGCTGATTTCCTATACTTCTGGAGGATTTTGGAGTTTGATACGTCTTTTGGCCCAAAAAAGTTGACTCTAGACTGCAAGACCTATAGAAAAATACTTAGTTATTCCCTCAATTGCTTGTATACTTTACGTGGTTCAAGGAAAATCTATAGCATTAAGGTTGTGTTGTTCTAATGCGAATGGTAATCAACCATCTTAACCATTTTTCGACTACAAAATTTCGATATGTAAATGAAGGAAAGAATAGTGGCCATTCTAATCAGGGAAGAATCCTTTGGGGCTCACTCCTTAGGCCACTTATTCTCAAAAGAGTTCCAAACAAATTGATGCATTGGAAGAGTAGATATACCTGAGTTCCAGCCAATTTGTTATCCCAGCTAAACCATGTTGGACTCCCTCAATTAGCAAACTCTTCACCATTTTCCCCAGTCACATACTCGAAGTATGATTGCTCTCCAGTTGCAGGGTACAGCCAACTGGCTGCCCACAAGAGCTCGTCTCCATAGCCCGTTGAATTCTAATATGTTTTCACTTCAGGAATACTGATGCTACAAAATTTTCTATGCTTGTCAGTAAAAGTAAACAACTAAGTGGCATGCTTCAGAAGCAAACTTGAATATGCGGAGTCAATAGACTTAAACACAAGGGATGCCGGTGCCATAGCTGCCGCGGTTTCAGCAGCAGCCTCAGTTCCTGGGGTAGAAGTGTTCACCTGTGTGAGAGGCCTTGGCCCTGTCATGTCCTCGGGTCTGTCCCAACAACTATGGTCTGCTTTAGGACTTCCTACCCGTCAAGATTTGAAATGGTGAAACGGTTGGAAAATAATTATTGTTCAAAACA
>CAIGRF010248552.1:11275-25464 GCA_903798235.1 Fraxinus ornus
GGGGGGTGAAAACCAACTGCACTTACAGGATGCCTTTCCAAAGGGAATCCAGAAATTCCTGCCACAGGAAAGTTCATTAGAACTGTGCATGGATGTGCAGTCACTGAAATCTAGTAACTAATAGCATCAGAATGCCCAGAACAACATCAATCCAAGATTCAGCGATACAAAAAGGAGAGAGAGAAACTGAGTCTCAAACAGCCAATACATTTTACTCTTTTAAACAATTTTCATGACATCTTTTTACTACTCATTTTTAAGAAGTGCATCATTTCATGCCTTATTAAGTAAATTTAAAGTGGGAAAAAACTCCTCCAGGACACGTTTACACCCCTTTTATAACTATAATGCTTCAAAGCCAAACAACCAATCTATAACTAAGACTGTCAGTACAGGGTCTCTTATCTGTGTATTTGTATTTCAAATTAGAACGCTCATCTTCTAGTAAGTGATATCAACAATAGAAGAGCAGGAAGTTCAAATAAGAACACAACTATTTCGAAAGGCCAAATGATATATCAAAAGTTAGCAAAAACATTTGAATTTATAGATAACCGTCCATCCTTGGATCTTTTTATGTACCCGTTCTATGAACACGTGAAGGAGTACCAGAAATCTTATAATCGGCGACAATTTTCCATTCTTAATTATTATGTACCTTTATTTCTTTAAAATATATTTCGGCAACATCAACCATATTCGAGATTGGAAGGAAACAGCTTTATTGGTTCATGATCATTTGTATCCAAATTTACTTTCTCATTGCAGGCATAGAGGACGTTAATCATGATAGCAAGAATTTGGACAACTGAAATACCATAGGGAACTGCCATCTTTTTGCACGAAAAATAAATAAAACTCCATCTGAGGAAGGACTTTTACGAGAAAGGGAATAATGAATCCAAACACTATGTACTTAATGCACAACTTGGTAAAGATTCTTTTAGGTCAGCCTGAAGACAGTCAAATCACGACTAATGATTTTTTCACCTTTCACAGCAAGGTTGGATCGCTGTCACAATACCTTAAAAGTTCGGGAGGAAGAACCAATAAACAAGGCTCTTTGCTTCAAAGAATTTCTATACCTAGAGGAGAGGCTTGAGAGTATTAGAGTACTGATTTTGGATTCCCCGAAGGAAAAGGATAAAGCAGCAAGTCTCTTGAACAAGAATATATTTTGGATACATGACATCTTCAATAATTTGATATGAACATCTTATTCAGATTTTGCAGGTTAAAATCTCAAATGCATGTAGCTAAATTCTATCTAATAGGACTTGTATTATTATTTACAGTTTTTCATTTCGTCATCATTAATCATATATTTAGATTTTTTATTCATAGATAGTTCAGTTATCGAAGTCCCTCGTGCATGAAATTGCAACTTCTCTTCATAAGAAAATTTCATTTTTTCTCTAAGGCCCCGTTTGATAGCCATTATTTTCCATGGAAATTTCCAACCTTTGCACCTGTTTGATAGCAAAATTTTCCCCGGAAATTTTTTTCCACCTTTCCACATTTTCCAACTTTTGGAGGAAAACCTTTTCTTGTTGTTTTGGTCGGAATTGATTTTCCAATTTTTTAGGCCTTTTTTTTTTTTTTTTGGCAATTGGAAAAAATTCTATCAACAATGGTAAACAAATTTTTCCCTTTAATGGATAATTTCTATGCAAAACAAAGTCAAACAAATGGTATTCGGTATGGTAATTTTTTTTAATTTTTTTTTTTTTTGGCAATTGGAACAAATTCTAGACTCGATGGTAGAAAAAATTATCACTTTCATAGACAATTTCCAGAAAAAAATGAAGTCAAACGGAACCAAACTTTCAACATTTTCAAGTGGAAAATTATATCAATCAAACACAATTAATTACAATTCACAGTAAAACAATTTCTAGGCAATTCAATTCCCTGTAAAATATTTTATTTCCGCCTATTTTCCACATTTGCAATCAAACGGACCCTAAGTGGTTTTAGGTACGGGGAATAGTTTCTGAAATATGTTGACCTCAGATAAAAAGAACAATAAGATGCAGAACATTCCACATTGCCGAAGTCATCCTCGGTAAGGTGAAAGGAACCCATAAATTTAGGCTAATTCATGTGAGGAATACTATGTAAATGAAGAACCATCTTAAAGGGAAGCCTAACAGTAGTAATAGCTGCCTCCGTTTGATGTTGTGTGTGTGGAGGATGAGATTAGGCATTTCAGATCATATTTGGTCAAACATTTTGACCAATACCAGCGGGGATGTGAATTGAACTCAATAGTATAAATTTGCGAACTAAAAGTAACCACCATACTTAGGTGGTGCATTATGCCGAGGAGTTAATTTAAATAAATTAAGTCAAAATATACGTGTAAGTGAAGGAAAAAGCTCTCTTCATAGATGCATGCAGCTAATTAAATGTTGACTAAGTCTTAGTAATAGCCATCTGAACATAAAGAGTCATTATGAAAGATAGTATAACAGAGAACTCTAATCATAGTGATGGTGATTCTATATGATTGACCGTGATCACAAAAGTGAAAATACACACCTTCATGTGGAAAGGGCGAAACTGAGCAAGATCTCCCCCCTGCCATCCATACACTCCGCGGATGATCAGAATTAAACTCATTTGGTTGCACCCGCCACTGTTCATCAGCAGCATATTGCCTCGGCCCATCGGGAAAGTTTTGCAATGAGTAAGGGGGATACGGGTGTTGCTGGACTGAGGTTTTTGAATATGAGATAAGATTGGGTGTGTGAGTGAGAAGCGGAGGACTTTGAGCAAATGGTGGATTACCAGGATGAAACAGCTGTTGTCGAGAATTCATGTCCATATAAGTGCTACTGCGTCCATATTCTATGGTCCTTGACAAATTATATCCAGTGTGTTCTCGTGCATTGCCGACTCCAGCTGGAGCAAAGCAGAGTGATTGCTGCAAAAATACTTCATTTTTGACAGAAGCATCAACATGAGGCCCATGAGGAGTATTTGTCGTCATTTGAGAGAGTTGACTTCCCTGTAAAAAGAAGAGTTAACATGTAATCGTACTCTAATAACAGTGCAGGGAGTGGAACAGACAGAAACCTTACAATGGGTGTGCTAGCAATTTCATTTGGTAAAGGATGTTGATGATATGCTGCCGTGAGCGAGGAAGTAGATATTGACGATGGAAGTGGCGCCATGTTTTGGGACATCAATGTAGGCTGTGGAGGCAACGATGGTGCTGGAAGTAATGCGGAAGGAGGACCGATGGGTGGTGGAGGAAATAGAGATCTCTGTGACGAAGGAAATGGTGGTGGCGGTGGCGGTGGCGGTGGGGATGGAGACGATGAATGTGGCAGCGGAGGTGGCGATGGAAGTGGTGAAGTGGGTAAAGGTGGAGTTGCAGGAGGAGAATCAAAAGGCAATGGTGGCGAACCATCAGGTAGAGGCAACAATTCACAAGAATTGTTTGAAGCTGACACCAGAATCATATCTGCATCTGGCTGAATTTTAGCAGTCTCAAAAGCCCCATTGTTGGACAGTGGTCTTTCGTCTTTTTGGTGTTCAGACACATCTTCCATTTCAAGCTCACCATCCACATCTTCTAAAATGAAGTGATGCCTGTCACTTGGAGTAACTGCACAATTTTCAGGATCTCCATTGACAGGCATACCTTCTGGTGGTGATCCATCTGCAACTTCCTTGCACAAATTAGCCTGGATATAATCCTGGTCTTCCTCTTCCTCTTCCTCTTCCTCTTCTACAAATGCATGCGATGACAAAAGGCCATGTAGTTTAAACGTTGTGTTGCTGAAAAAACAACAAAAGTCAGAAAGCTGAATGTGAACACAGAAACTAATATATCAATTTTTGAAACCGGGCAAAGATAGATAATACTGCATGTGCATACCCACGTACCCCTCACAAAGAACAGACATACCACCCCACAAGAGAGCACACATGTCCAAACAACACTATATACAAAAATATATTTGGTTGATTACAAGACAGTACAGATACACAACACAAATAAATAAATACATAATAAAAATCACAAACACGATGATAGACAGACATGGTTTGGCTAAAGACACCATATAATCAGGTTTTCAAGAAAATATCCTCCGAAATATAGAAGGAGATATTGTGTCCACTGTGCCAATACCAATAACATAATATGAAAATCAGAGTCGAACGAGTAATTGCGAATACAAATAGGAACGAATGGCACCAAAGTATGGCAGAAACCCATGGTCATTCAATTCGGATCCCTTGTAATCTGGCTTGCTAGGGGAAATTAACACCAAGGGACTGTAGATTTAAATTAACTTACCCATATCTAAACAAAAAACATCTGTTGACAGATAAAACAACTACCACGATTCAGTCAAAATACGGCCGGAAATATATTTAAATTTGCAAAACAGGCTCACGAACTCCTTTTTGTGTGTGTTGTGTGTAATTTATAAAACTGAGCTTGTAACAGAAAGCGGTGTCTTAACATAGATGATCAAACTCACAAAAGCATGCTAGCAAGCCAGAATTCCACCAGCTATAATGAGAGTTATTTAGCTGGTGACTTAGGAATGTTGCAAGGCAGAACAATGATGTGACAACACCACCTTTTCCCCTAGAAAGTATTGTGTAGAGAACTAGTGAAGGAGCAAACTTTAGTACCTCCCATACTCATCCACAAGCATGCCTTCCATTTCTCTAATAGGATCGTCTATAGCCCGCTCAGCTCGGGAAGGACGCCTAAAGGAAAACCCAGCAGAAGCATCATCATTCACTGCACCAATATCATTCATACAGTGACGAAGAACAGATTCAGGCAAGATTTTCCTCTCAAGCCATAATCGCAAGACCTAAGGAAAGATTGTAACTCATCATTCTGCACAGAGCTGAAAGGCTCACTTTCAGATATGAACTTTAGTCACCTTAAGACATTGACGACGATTCTCATGAGCACTTGCCCCTGGCGGAGCGGCAGCTCCTATGAGACGGGGTAATGCTGCTTGAACTGCAGGAATATACGAGGCTCCTGCAATTCCTGAAGGACCATAACAAGCAAGAAATGAATTATAAACAAATCTCCACCCAAAGAAGTAAGTGAGGTCTGGAGAAAAGAAAGAAAGAAAAAGAACTCAGACACTGAGAAATCATGTACATTAACCGTTCATTGAAACTGTTGTTGAATGTAATTTCAAGAACAAGCAAGGAAAGAATTATAAACAATCTCCACCCAAAAAGGGAAGTATGGGTTGTCTAGAAAAAGGAAGAGAGAGAGAGAGCGAACTCAGACAATAAGACAACAAGCATGTCTGGATAGGCTTATAAGTAACCTATAAGCCCATCCAAACATGCACAACATCAGGTACAAAATCATCCATAAAACAGTTGACGAATATAATTTCAAGAGTACACAGCAACAAAGTAATAGGAGAAGGGGAGCGAGAGTTTCTATTCTAAAATGTACTCTTTAAGATTTCTCTACCTTTCTGACCATGAGAACATTGGGTTATCGAATCAACTAGGAAAAACAGGTCCACTCTGCGATGAAAGCTTGGTTCGTTTTCCAACTTCTGAGTGAGAAGTTCCACAACCTGCATGAAACAATGCGCTGAAATATAGTTGAATTGTCACAAGAAACTGCTTAAATACAGAAAACATACAAACAAGAGAATAGCCGCAACCAATGGTTAAAAAGATTAGATGGCTCATATCATGTCTATTCTTGGATAAAAAAATAAAATAAAAAAATTGAAGCAAAATATTTACTTCGGCCTACATCTTCCCTCTCCCAACTTCCTTGCTTCCTTCCCACGTTAACCCCATCTTAGAGAGTGGAATGAGGAGGAGTTTATTCCAACATAAGATCAAAATACCAGGAAATAAAGAAGTGCGTCAGGATGCCATGAGGATGGAAGGCAACACCACAGCTCTCTCGGCCACGAAATTCAACGGACTATGACCTCTATAAACTAACAGCTAACTTTCTAGCATTTTCATCTTACAGAAACTATCCGGAAAAGATGGCAATCTTTTCATTAGAAAACCATCAACTTTTTCTTAATTCATTTTTTGGTAAGAAACAGAATTCATTAATCATGTCATGAAGATAACATTCATCCACAGGACATGGAGACCTTTTAAAACAGAAACAAGTTCACAAACAAAATCAAGATTACACCACATTCTTCAACCCAAGGGCCTCAACTTTTTTAACAATCTCAGTCCAAAAAATTTATTATTTCTTAGTGAGAATCAAAACTAATGATACACTTGTCTGTTAACATTTGTTTATGTCGATCCCAAGATATCATCACTGTTTCAGATGACAATAAATACCGTATTTGCTTAATAATCATGTACTTTTGTGTTGCTCTGATAGACTTGACCGAGCACAGAATTCATTAAAACTTGGGAGCTGGTTAATTCCAGAAAGTAGAATCAAACAGATAAAAAAACCTTGAAAGCTTCAAAATTTACGATTAGAAGATAAATGAATTTGAGAAAGAGAAAATATTTGAAAACAAATTTTGGATAATGGCTGGTTAAACAGTTGCATCTACCAGATACAACCCGATGTACATCAACTGGTATTGATTTTGAAACAGACATGCAATTTGGTATGTAACAGAGGATGGGACAGCAAAATGGAAAAAGGATAACTCACGGTAAGTAACCTTTTTAAAACAATTTACTCCAACTAGGATTTAAATGTTAAATTTATTTCCATGATATTTTGGGAGATTCACGAGTCACACTACTCAATAGAAACATATTTGACTGGAAAGTCTCAGTCACGATCTCCTGCACCAGATTCAACAAAACTTCATATAGAAAATTCTTCCTACAATCAAACATAGAGGAGAGAATTACAAGTGAATACAGAAAAGAGACATCAGAATTATTGGGGAGAATTAAAAGTTCTCTGGGCCACACCTACATATCATACTCAGTTCAAAGGGGACCTATCCTCGTAATGTCCCTATTCTAATTACAAGGAAAAGCTGAACTGTTGAGAAATTAAACTAAAACCGTTCATTAATCAGATGTATGGAAGTGGGGTTGCAAGGATTTGGTCTTAACTCATGAAAAGATCTACATTTTATCTTCATCTGCAGTAGATTGGAGAACAGTGGATGCGGGAAATCCTAAGGTGCAGTAGGTTTAAGCCAGATGAGTCAGCATCTTATCTTGTCCTCTTTCAAGAGGATTCGAGAACAAGAAAGTATTCGAGGCACCTAAATATACTTAATTGCAACCCCTCATTCCAGAGAGAGTGTAGCGATCATTTCACATCCCAGGTAATAAAATTTTTTTTTTTTAAAGGTAATCAAATATTTTTTAATCAATGCATATTTCACGGGGAGTGTATAATCATTTTAAGTCAGAAAAGAACGACATGAAATTAGACAACTCATCTATATGCCCAATAGCCGCACTATTAAACCAAGTATACAATGTCAAATAAAACAATTCCCTAATCTGCGATGTTGTCCGTGATTGGTCTTCAAAGCAGCGGTTGTTTCTTTCTCTCTACAAGCACCAAACGATACGCCCCGGAATAAGATCTCAAACGAGTTTACTATCCTTATCTCGAAACTTTCTCCTCCATGCCTTTAACATATTCTCCATGCGTCTAGGCAATACCCAATCCATGTGTTGTGACGCCAAAATATCGTTCCACAGTAAGCAAGCAGCATCACAGTAAAGAAACAGGTGGTCAATCGTCTCCCGTCCCTCTTACACATATAGCACCACTCTGTAACATAGAAGCCCCTAATACAAAGATTGTCCACCGTTAACATCTCTCATTTGACCGTCGTCCAAAGTAAAAATGCCACTCGAAGGGGCAGTTTGCATTTCCAAACCATCTTCCAGGGAAATGAACTCTCTTCAATTCCCAATAAGGTAATAATAATAATGATTATCATAACAGCAATCATAATAATTGTTTTTTTCTTAGGGATGGGGGTTAAGTATGTGAGGCTAATATTTATTATGTGAGGACTAATTCAATTGGAACACATAAAAAACGAAGTTTCACATGCTGATAACTCACCTCATTGGCAATCCCATACTTTGCACAGTCAATTGCAAGACGAGTTGCTCGCCCAATGCTCTCTTTGGTCCTTGACAGTGTCTCTATCATTCCTTCAAAAGAGTCACGAGCAACAGCTGCCTCAGTACCCCCACTTAGGGAACCCCCAACAGCTCGATTACCTGAACTAACCCTCCGCTCCTCAAATTCTTCGTTCTCATGTTGAATATTTGATGAAAATTGACGAAAATCAGAGGTAGGAGAAGTTAAAGAAGAAAAAGAATGCAATCCTTCTATACCCAGTTGGGGCATGTTGTTGGCTTTAGTTCCCTGTAAAGCAGGGTTGGGGCTTGGACTCCTTCCTGGTATGTCGGCATCAGAAGTCAAAAGAGGAGTCCCATGAGAACTCTGCATATGAGTTTGTCTCCTCTTTGCCTGAGCAGCAGCAATAAGATGTTTCATAGACATAACTGGGTCCAGAATTTTTGAATCGATAGAGGAACTCATCTTGACATCTCCACCAATAACCACCCTGAAAAATAGCAGAATGAAATGTGAGCATCAAGAATAAAGAAATAGTAACCACGATTATGATGGAGTTACCAAGATACCTTTCACCAAGGAATGTGATACTTTCAGCTGGATTTCCCACTAGAATAACAGAATCATTGATTTCTAAATCTTTTTTTGGAGTTGTTTTCATTCTCTCCCCTGAATAAGCTGACTTGATTCTTTCATTTGTTGTTTGACTAAGAGATGACTTTAAGCCATCAGAAATTGAAGTGAGGCCAATATTGGATCCAGATGGAGCTTTCTTATGAGTTATATGAACAGGTGTCTTGCCAGAGTGCCTGCTTTTCAGTTCCCCTGAAGGTTTGCTACTAGTTATAGACCATGGGGACCTTATAGGTGAAAAGACAACTGGTTTAGTCTCCGTGGAGGACATATTCGTAAAGTCTACTTGAGCAGGGCTAGAATGTACACACGTATCGTCTATTTCTCCAGCTCTCTTCTCCATGCCTTGCAGAGCAGTTGGTGATGAAGCTTTGTGGGTTATGGCAGATGATACCAGTCCCTTAGAGCCATCCTCAACTGTGCCTGAACCATTCCACTCTTGTTGATCATGGAGAGAACTCTCACCGTGCACATCAATAGTTTTTGTAGAATCCAACAAGCATGGAAGAAGAGAAACCTTAGTCGCCCTTCCTCCATGAATTGGAGTTTTGGGCTCTTCATCACAGTCATCATCACACAGGCGAACAGCTCTCCGCTTTACTGGAAACTGTAAAATTGGGGATCGGACTTTATCAGAAAGGCTTTTTTTAAGAGCAGAGGAATTTCCCAATCTATTTTCAGAGAGTAAAGAAGAATTAGACATGGCCTCCAATGCCCAGCGACGGCGCTTTGTTGGGGGTAGATCATCTTCATTGCCATAAGAATTGGAATCTTTCATGCTTGACTGAAATCTGAAAGGCTCGCGGTTCTCAGTGTTCCCTCCTGATGTTAACCGTTTAGGCTCTGTAATACGTATGATGTCATCTAGAGCATTAGTACTCTGAAAATCACTTGTTCTGTTTGTTTGGGTTTTCCCCTTGGTAGCGTCACCTGCAATATCTGAAAATTTTGACCTTTTAGCAGGACATGAAACTTCATTCCTGGGAAAACTTAAACTTAGTTTTCCAGGCCTACCACTAATTTTTTCTCGGGAAATGTCATCTTTGTTCCGCTCAAAATTGACTTCTGTGTCCTTTGGACAGTCACCTGCTGAACCAGAATGCTTTTTCTCTTTTAGTAATTTCTTTTCTTTCCTTCTACCAACATCTAAACTTGACCTTGAAATATCTGCAGATGATTCATTTGTGTTGCCACCAGAAGTAATTTTTATTTCCATCCCATCTCCAGATTGCTCACAAGAAATATCAATGTGATGACCAGAGTTATCACGTGCAGATGTGGCTGAAACAGCTCGAGCACTATTTCTGTGCATTACATTCGCACCATCAGATTTTCTCTTTGACCCAATTGCCAGCTTTAATTTGTGGCCATTTGTCAATTCACTCTGCTCCCCATCAGAATGCCTCCGCTCCATTTTGTCATCACAAGAACCTTCATCCTTAAGAAAGGAATGCCTAAATAAATTGGTTGCTGACACTGACTCCTTCGACAAATCAGTACCATAAGTCGAAAGTTTATTTCTCTTTTTTGAATATCTATACAAAGACGAACTAGGATTTACATCATTCGAGACTGAAGACTTCGTATTTTGACAGTCTGTCTTGCTAAGTTTATGCGATGAATGCTCTAACCCAGAGCCCAGGTCGCCCAATCCTTCAATCTCTGTCTTGCAATTTGGTACTTCCTCGTCAGTCTCATCTTTTATATTAACCTCTGATGCCACTTGATCAACTGAAGGAGTTTCACACCCAAGATCCTGTTTATCAGTATCATCTCCTAAGCTACTTGAACTTTTGCACTGTATCGCTACAAACTCTTCACAGATTTGCTTCACTGCTTTGGCGAAGAACTTAAATGTCTTAGTTTGGCGGCGAGCACACAATTTATCTTTTACCTCACTGGTGAATGCCTGAATATCAGCGGGAGCGACAAAACCTCTGTTGAAAAGGAAAAAAAAAAAAATTGAAAATATTTCTTGTAGTCAAAGCATACAATCATTTTTAAGAATATCAAAGCTGCTACATCTACATTCTTTTTGTACATCAAATTTGACATCCTTGGATGTGTCAATCAGGGAAAAACTTAATCTCGCGTTTTATTTATTTATTTATATAACCAGGAACATTTTCAAAGGTCTTAATTAATTTCCACCTTAGAAAAACAATTTTGTATCAGCATACAAAACAAAGGGCAATCCTCTTCAGCACATAGAATTATCCACCA
Source organism: Fraxinus ornus (assembly GCA_903798235.1). Lineage (NCBI taxonomy): Eukaryota > Viridiplantae > Streptophyta > Magnoliopsida > Lamiales > Oleaceae > Fraxinus > Fraxinus ornus. Next base: position 22,197 of record CAIGRF010248552.1, read on the forward strand.
AGCACAGACCTTCTACAAATCACCCGCTGTTATTAGTTATTGCTGAGTAAGGTGAAACGAAGACTGAAGAGTAATACTATTAGCAGTATACACTTGCAGATGTAAATTATAAATATTGCACATGTGCTTCATTTTCAAGTAATTGCAAGGAAATACCAAGTAGATACACCATTTAAGAGGATAGTACAAGAACGGGATCAATAAATTCAAGGAACACGTAGAACAGGGCATAAATCACTGTGCATCCAAATGATCGGTACAGACCACCGAATGACAAAATGTAATTCCCATTGCACCACATATTTGAACACAACAACACTGCAATGCCATGTGATAAAGGCCCACACAAAAAGTAAGAAATTCATTCTTCTATTCAAATTTGTAACCACCACCATACAAAAGAAACTGAACAGACGTTTTCACAAATGAGACATTTGAAAGATACCCATTTGTATAGCCACTAATAGATGCTACTTTCACACGTGTATAAGATACCCAAAGAAAAGAAAATCTTGCTTCAAAAGACAATTTCTTATGAACATTCTATATAAAACTTCAACCAAAGAGAAGAAAAACAGAAAGAGAGTTTCACCCTGTCCTAAACCCCCAGACAATATCAACCAAGTCTTGCTCACCATTGATTATAATAGACAAAACACGATAACATTGTCCAAGACGTTAAATCAAATTCTTTATATGCTGTTATTAGAGAATGATAGGGCATCTATTGAAATGTAAGTCTGACCTTCTAACCGTACTTGTCAATGCCATTTATTGGCAGTCAATTGTCTCCAGTATGCATACTGATTTTTCCTTTAATTAAGTCATTTTGATGCATAATATAAAAGGATCAAGGAAAACTAATAGTAATACACTATGATGCTCAGGCTTTCCAAAAATGGACGGTTACTGACATGGGATATGGATCGGATCCTTGATTTGTACTTGAACACGACAGCAAAAGGAAGTAGACGGCGGAAGACGAGGAGTTGGGGAAGGCGGAGGAGTTGCAGAAAGGAAAAAATAGACGGGAGCAGTGTAGAAAGACAAAAGACGGGAGGAGCTGGGGAAGACAATTGGATTGATATCTGCCCTAATTTAATGTAGGCTAAGGACCCATTTTTAAATGTGGGTTGTGGACCCAATTTTTAATGTATTATATGGACTTGTAAAAATAGAGTTAGGCATTGTTTGAGCCTCATTTTGAGAGAAAAAAACATTTTAGAATAGTGATTTTTGAAGAATATGTGGTTAAAAATTAAGAATATTTTTTTTTAAAGTTAAATCAAATATTTTATAAATCAATGCATAATACACATGGAGTGTATTATCATTTTAAATCAGAAAGTAACAACATGAAATTAGGCAACCAATCTATATGCCTAGTAACCGCAACATTAAACTAAGTATACAATGTCAAATAAAACAATTCCTTAATCTGCATTGTTGTCAAGAAAAAAAAATTTGATTTATCTGTAATATTATTTTATTGGAGAATGTATGATTGAAAATTAGTTTTGAAAAAATGAATTTTCAAAAAAAGATGGACTCAAACAACCCCTTAATAAAATTATAATTATTTTATTAGGATTAATTGTATGATCCAACCCATTTAATTTAAATATATTTTTGTATTAAATTTTTTATTTCTTATATTTTATATGCCTCACAAATTTGGTATTGTTAATTATAAAACTAGAAATACTTATAGTACGCTAAAATAAAATAATTGTTGTGTCATTTATTTTAAAAAAATATTTTGTAAGACGTATCCTCGTGCCCGTATCCGAGATTTGAATCCTTTTTAACCAATCCCCATATCTTAATTTTTAAAAAGAGAAGGATCCGACTCCTATATATGTACCCGTATCCGACACCCACACGAGTCCGAGTCCAAGCAATATAAGGTAATACAAAGGAGGAATTCTTAGATTCTAGGTATTGCAATAACCTTGACAATAGTTTGCAGCCTTACTTCATCACTAGTTATCTACTTTTTACAGAAAATATATTTACAGTTTAAACAGGTATATTTCCAAGACACTGTAAATTTAGAATCTCCATGATGTGTTACTCGAGAGTTGAGCCATATCTGTTGTTTATGTCAAGTAAATCACCCTACTTTGGAAGACAATTCATGCAATTTTCAATGTAGAATCTGCATTATTTTTAGGAATTCTTGGATTTGGATTAATTATTGCAAGGCTTCCAATTTATGAAGGTGGAAAATTTTTGTGTTGTATAGTTCAGCAAAAATTACTAATATTTCTTCTGTTTGTGGGATACCGGATACCATTCAATGCTAGGTGTCATGCCTGTGGATTGTTATTATTTTTTGACTTGTAGTGGCCGGACCACATTAATATCTCACGGACTCCATATACAGTGTTTTAGGGCACTCTCCAACACCCAAAGGAAACCACTTATCTTCTTTCTTTTCGTTTCTTTTCTTGTAATCAGTAATTCTGTCCTTTACCTTAATAGAATCATGTCTGCAATAACCCCAAAAACACCCCGCCTTTGCCTACACAGAATCATATAACCTAGTGCAGCATATATTAAAGTTTTCCTCACTTCCGTCACCAAAGCACATTTTCCATATAAGAATCGACCCCTGACTATCAAAAGCGGAATGAAAGTTCGCAATGCAATAATTCAACATAAATAGCTCAAAAAGAAACACATTAATTTTATCATGCCAAAACTGAAAGCAATCAGCGTCATCATTGACAGTATTATACTTTTCCCTATTTCTCGAGTTCCACCAACCGCACCAGTCACACAATCCTTTAACCTAATCACTTCGACAATAGTAGCCTCAAATAACCGTATATTCATAACCGCTGTTGTTGTCGTCATCAAGAACAAGAATTAATAGCAGGAGAATCTCACAAGACTTTCTATGGTATAGATTGTGAAACTAAATGATGGGCGACAATCTACAGCAACGTGTTTACCCACCACTGCTTAAAGGAAGTCCCTCAACAGCCAAATGACTTTATAGCTACATCATCGTAGATATCCAGAGATAAAATAGCCAACACTTAATTCTGCATAAATTGGAACTTGGCTGTCACAAATTTCATCCAGAAAAGGTGTAGCAGGACTCTCCAAAAGAAAGGGAACTAAACCCCAGAACCGGTGGAAAATTCACTTAATTTTTTTATTAAAAAAAAATATATTAAAAATGACATAAAGACACATTAAGAGACCAATGAGTTCTCTTAAAAACATAAGAAATCAATTTTATAAATAAATAAATAAATAA
>CAIGRF010248553.1:0-17470 GCA_903798235.1 Fraxinus ornus
GTAAAACTGAGAATAATATTTTTACTGTATAGGAAGATATAATCCCGTTTTTGTTATATTTCTCCAATGCTTGGATGTGTGTTTATATAGGTAGAAAATTGAAGTAACTGTCCACACCATGATATAGCATTATTTTCAATTTTAATGGTTAGTGGTAATATATTGTTAATACTGGACAGTTAAATCAGTCATATTTTACTGGTTAGTTGACCCATTAAATAATTTCGAAATTGATTAAAAAAAACTCGAACTCATGACCTTCCAATTCATCTTAATTAATTATTTCTTTTACATAATATATTTATTGTATAAATATCTATCATCATCTTCGTTATGTAAGCCATGTCATTCCTGTTGAACTTAATTGTCATTATATCAATATTATAGTAGTTCAAGATAATCCATTCCATAGTAATATAGGACCATTATGGTTAAGGACCACTGTGGTCCAAATAATGTGACATTGTACGACCTGACTTATCCGTGACGTATGAATTATTATCAGGCGACATTAGAGCACGTTTGAGCCCCCTATTTATTTATTTATTTATATTTTTTTAATGAAATTACATTTTAAAATAGTATTTTGACAGAGAATGTGTGATTAAAAAATAAAGATAAATTTTGAATTTCTTGTAATATTATTTTATTGAAAAATATGTAGTTGAAAATAGGAGAAAAATATATTTTAGAAATAATGGGGATTAAAAAAGTCGTTTGATTGCAAGCATTAATTTTTCATGGAAAGAATATAAATTTTAAATAATTAAATCGTCTATAACTTATTTGTATTGAAATTATTAATTAAATGTGTTTCATTGATTTTGTTTTCAATCTAAAAAATATTATACTTATCCATTTTTTTATTGAGGATGGATAAATGAGAGAGAGAGAGAAATAGAGATTGAATTAACTGGAAAATAAAAATCACCAGTCCCTAAAAAATATATTTTTAGTGTTTTTGAGAAAAATATGATCACTTGATTAAAAATTAAAAAATATTTTTTATGGAAAAAATTGTCAATCAAACACACAAAAAGTAGGAGTTTGAGTAAAAATTATATTTCTATAAATAATAAAGCCAATAAAAAACACTCTCAAGCAGTTTCTTTTCCAAAACATTTCTCCTAATTATATAACTGGCCAAATCCAGTAAAAGTGTCTCAGTGACCATTTAACCACGAAAAAGATTTTTTAAAACTTATTTTTAAAAATATATATTTTTTCCTCATAAAATAATTTTACATCTGACCTATTAGTTTTTCTTACTTTTTAACCACACATTTTACAAAAATATATTTTTTCATAAATTATATTATCAAAAAATCAACATCAATCAAGCCCAAAATTGCACATGGGATTATATAAGTCGTTTGAATTTATAAAAATATTATGAGCATTGCTAGTGGTACGTCGTGATGTACACCCCCCTCAAATATTATTTATCCTTAGGCTTTGTTTCTTATCGACCTCCATTTTTTAAAACTCATTTTCAATTATACATATCATTAAATTCAAAAGTTTTATTATATAGTCATCAATTGTTAATTTTTATTTTTTTTTAACAAAATTAAACTGGGAATTTATTAATACTCGATTTCAATTTGAGTAATATTATTTGCAGTCGTTCACTATCGTAGTCGACATACGTGGTATACACGTGAAGATTAGTAATTTGATGTATTAATGTAATAATGTTTTATTGCCTCGTGCGTCAAAATATTTACTGCCATATGTATGTCACGTATGATGATTATGATAGTGAGCAACTGTAAATAACATTATTTTTTCAAATTTTACTTCCAACATGAAGTCAAACTCTAAATGGCTATCGAGTTAAACATTACATATTAATTAATTATAATACCTACACAATTAAATTACCTCGTCATACATCTCATAATCATCACATTCACGCTGTATTATTAATTATCATCATTCACATCACAATTACCCTTGCATCATCACTTTAAAGCAACGTCAATCATATCAATAACTTATTAATTCAAGATGATTTTATTTTAAAAAATAAAATTAATTCTTCAATTTGTATTAAACCCAACTCAAAAGGAAACGAAAACTTTTACTTCAAGATTTTTCGCTTTTATTTTCTGTTTTGAATGTAATTTTGGGTTTTAATCTGACTAATTGTTATGAATTATTTTAATCAATTAAAAGTTAAGGATGTTGTTGACAAAATATTCCCCCTCAATCATTAATATATAATAATTAATTTATATCAATTCTCGAACAATCAATTTATTATATATACATGCGTATCTTGGATTAAGAGATAACAAAAATTACGGACATTGTTAGTGACATTTGTCATGCAATTCATTACGTACATACATTAGTTTATAGCATTTATGTTTATGTAGATGGTGTTAGTGTTTGTCATTTGAAATATATAATCTATATCCGAGGCTTCCGATTTGTCGTGCAATGCCACAGTTTGGAACAAGCTTTCGAATGCTCGTTTGCCAAATGCTTACGGACGGACGTCCCCTTGATAGGAAGAGCTTTGAAGACCAAGACATTTGTTTAACTAATAGCGTTTCGGAGGCCAAGGAGCAAATGCAAGGTAACGTGTGGACATGCAATGGGGTCTTTTTGTGGTCGAAGTATATAAGGGAAGAAATATCTTCCATATCTTACAGCCTGTTTCGAGCTCATTTTTAAGTCAGAAGAATGCATTTTATTACGTTATTGCACCAAAATCAGCCTATTTTTTTTGACTTTCCTCCCACAGCTAAGACCCACTTAGAAGACTAATGGTCATTTTTTTTTTATTTTTTTTTTTCTATTAATGAGTTGCAAAATGAGCTCCAAACAGGGCTCACAAAACAAAACACCATGATCTTAGCACTGTGAAATCTCTCTCATAATCTCAGCTAACTAATCGCCATGATCTTAGCCCTGTGATCTTATCCTTTCCAACATCTATTAGTCACTCATTGTAATTAAATTAATTAAGAGTATAGTCGATGATTTGCTTTTATTTTTTTTTTGGTACCCAGGTATCTCAACTTATCCAGACTAATTTCTTGGACCACCAGCTACCGGCTCCTCAGTAACTGGCGGAGGTAAACCGCGGGTTATGCCCAAGTTGACTAGGGTTCGAATACCTCTTATACTCCTAGCCTCAAGGGAGCCTTCCTCCATGGTTATTACATCACCAAACTGCTCCAACCAATATTAATTATTACATCACTTAGTTGCTCCAACCAGGAATCGAACTCCCCACGCTGAGGTTGCAAGCCCAGCAATGCCCTTCCTTTGCCAACTTGGATGTGACCCGGGGGACAAGATTTTGCTTTTATTATATGTACTAAAACAGTTCTTTCTCATTTTAGAAATCGTGTATACATACAAATGTATGCTATGAATGAATAGTGTGACAACATTACCAAAATTTGTGTGTTTCTATAAAGTCAGGTGATTAACAATAATCTCAGCACGTAACAAAGACGGTTAATCTTGGCTTGTTGTAAACGGAATACAACGGTATTTTCTCTATTTCAAGTGAGCTTTGATTGAACGTTTTTTGCTTCTCTCTCTCTCTCTCCCAAAATATGTATAATTTACTTTCCACCTTGGTACGGTGTTGATTTACATTGAAGGTGTGTTCGATTGACAGGACTCGTGCACTTGAAGTTATTTTAGATCAATTTTTATAAAAAAAATATTTTAGTCCGATAAAATAGTTTTAAAATTGTTCATATATGTTAAAAATAACTTTTAATTTTTAAGCCTCTTTTTGGGCTCCATTATTTCAATTTATAATGAGAGAAATAGTATTTTTTTTTTTTTGGTAGATTATGTGATTAGAAAAGAAGATTTTTTTTTTTTTTAGGTTTACATTTAATATTATATTATTGAAAAATGTGTGATTGATAAAAAGAAAGAGGGAAATGAATTTTAATTTAATATGGGCCAATAGGGGTTAAAACATCTTTTAACTTTTTAAAAGTTTTACAAATAATAATGTTATTTATTATCACGATGATGATAAAATATTGGTGATGTGACAGTTTATATTAAATAATGAGATTCAAAATTTCAATTTTTATGAGAGAGGAGGAAAGAGAAATTTTTTTTGAGAGATAATAAATTGTCACATGGTCAATATTCCTGTTTGAGCCACGTCATTTTTTCATTCTTCTACTCATTTTCAATCACACATTTTTCAATAAAATAATATTTTTCATTATATCAATAACTTTTCCTTCTTTTTAAACACATATTCCACGTCACATAACAAAAAAAAAAGAGGCATTTTTGGAGGAAAAAATGTGCACAAAACAGGGCTAAAGGCTCGTTCGATAGGGATTAAAATCGAATTAAAATTAAAAATATGGTCGCGATTGAGTACCGAACTGCCCTTAAATAAGTTTATCCACGTGACATGACAGAGAGGAACAAATACCGGCACATTATATACCCCACACGTCACACACCACACGCTCTATATAACGAAATCATCGCCCCTCCATTGCTTTTAAAAAACAGGAGGAAAAAATAATAATAATAATTTATTCTTCTTCTCTGAACCTCTCATACCACATTTCTCTTTCTAGCTTGCAAAGGGAAGAAGTATGGACATTCGCCGGAGGCCTCCCTTACCCTCTCATTCTCACTACAATCAAAAGCATAAGCATGTTACTCATCCGCCTTCCGACGCCGACGTGGCCGTCGATCAGTGCTCTCCCAAAGCCTCAGACGCTCTCCCCCTTCCGCTTTACCTAACTAACGGCATTTTCTTCTCGCTTTTCTTCTCCGTCGCCTATTTTCTTCTACAGCGGTGGCGGGACAAGATTCGTTCATCTATTCCGCTCCACGCTGTTACGCTCTCCGAGCTTGCCGCGATTGTTTCTCTAATTGCGTCATTCATTTACCTTTTAGGTTTCTTTGGAATCGACTTTGTTCAATCCATTATTTCGCGTAATTCGGCTTGGGATCTTGAAAATGACGACGAACAGCGCTTCATTGTGAACGAAGATCGCAATAATAATTGTCCTACTAAACCTATATTAATGGACCTTCCCGAGATACCCTCGGTCTCCGAAGACGATGAAGAGCTCGTAAAATCTGTTGTTTCGGGGAAAGTTCCTTCCTATTCTTTGGAATCCAAGCTCGGGGATTGCTTTAGAGCGGCTAAAATCCGGCGCGATGCGGTCCAGAGGCTGGTGGGTAGATCTCTAGAAGGATTGCCGTTAGAAGGGTTCGATTATGATTCAATTTTGGGGCAGTGCTGCGAGATGCCGGTGGGATACGTGCAGATACCGGTAGGAATTGCTGGGCCTTTGTTGCTCAACGGCTGCGAGTACTCAGTGCCTATGGCCACCACGGAAGGTTGCTTGGTGGCGAGCACCAACAGGGGTTGCAAGGCCATCCTTGCATCTGGAGGTGCTACTTGTGTGCTTCTCCGAGATGCCATGACCAGAGCTCCGGTGGTGAGGTTCACATCCGCGAAGAGGGCTACGGAATTGAAGTTCTTCCTGGAGGACCCTCTAAATTTTGATACGTTATCTGTTGTTTTCAGCAAGTAAGCTTCTTTCTTTCTTTGACGTTTCTGAATTCTCTTGATGAATGGAATGTGAGTTTTTCTGCTGCCATATATGATCTGGAATTGGTTAATTTGTCGTGTAATATATTCAAATTGTGGCCGTCTCCGCATGTTGAATCATTGTCATTTATTTTGTTTGAATCTGGACAATGATGATGTGGATTGGTGTCTGGTTTTGCACAAGTATCAGATTCTGGGATTTTCTGAAAAGGTTGATTTATTGCTGAATTATATTTAGATATTTGGAATTAATGATTCCCCTATCTGATGGTTTTATGTTCTTTCCCCCACTCTGTTGAGTCTTTTTCAGATTAAGGTCTTTGTAAGTTATTTTTTCCCAACTGCAGGGATTCTGTTTCTTCATAAGTAGTTTTACTTCCCTTTCTGCGAATGTTTTTAACTTGTCTGTCTTGGTAATTAATTTTATATCATGCTATGTTCAGTTTTTGCAAATTGTAGTTTTTTAGAACAGATTTTCATTATTTGATTGTTTTTTATATTTCCAGGTCAAGCAGATTTGGTAGACTTCAAGGTATCAAATGTGCTATTGCGGGTAAAAATCTTTACATTAGATTTAGCTGCAGCACAGGCGATGCCATGGGGATGAACATGGTTTCTAAAGGTGTTCAGAATGTACTAGACTTCCTTCGAAATGATTTTCCTGATATGGATGTTATTGGCATTTCTGGTTAGTACCAATCACGCTTGTTGCTTAAATTATTTCTGAAATTTTCCTGAAGTGTTCATTACGTTTTGAGGTTGCACGCACGTCCAAGTGAATATTTCTTCTGGATGGTAACTCGTATTTCTTAGGTCACAATTATTAGCACTAAAAGGCCAAATAGCGATTGAAATCTATTTCTCGCCTTGTAATTTGTTTGTCAGACCATTGGTAGTTATCACGCATTATATAATTATAATCTTTGATGCAAGAAAAGTTGATATTGAGTTCTGCTAAAGTGGTTTAGTTCGTGTTTTCACCATCAATCTATAACAGCAGATTGCAGGGACTTAGTTTGATGGTTCACTGCTTTAATCCTCCTTTAATTTGTCTTCCGTGGTGTAGGGAATTTTTGTTCTGATAAGAAACCTGCTGCTGTCAATTGGATTGAAGGGCGTGGAAAGTCAGTTGTCTGTGAGGCTATCATTACTCGAGATGTGGTGACGAAGGTATTGAAAACCACAGTACCTGTTCTTGTTGAGCTCAACATGCTCAAGAACCTTACAGGCTCTGCTGTAGCTGGTGCTCTTGGTGGCTTCAATGCCCATGCCGCCAATATAGTCTCTGCTATTTACATAGCCACTGGTCAGGATCCGGCACAAAATATTGAAAGTTCTCACTGCATCACTATGATGGAGGCTGTCAACAATGGGAACGATCTTCATATATCGGTCACAATGCCTTCCATTGAGGTATTCAACATTCTAAACAATATTTGTTCGTTGTATTTAGTTTGGTAGTCGTTAATGTCAATGGCAGGTAACTGGATAGTGCAGACGAATTTCCTCGCCAAATACAACAAATGCTTAGAAAATTCCCTTTGGAAATTTTACTTGTCTGTACTATGATCTTGTATACTTTTTCTTCGAACTTGGATCATTCTCTGAAGTCCAGCACGGGCACACTCGCACTCCCATTTGTTTATATGATTATATCAGATCTGTTGCGTCATTCCCTGATCATCACTGTTGTTATCTCCAGGTTGGCACTGTTGGAGGTGGAACCCAATTAGCATCACAATCTGCTTGCCTCAACTTGCTTGGGGTAAAAGGTGCAAACAAAGAGTCCCCAGGGTCGAATTCCCAGCTCCTGGCGACCGTAGTTGCTGGTTCTGTCTTGGCAGGTGAGCTCTCTTTGATGTCTGCCATTGCAGCTGGCCAACTTGTCAAAAGTCACATGAAATACAACAGATCAAGCAGGGATGTGACGAAAATTGGCTCCTAGGACGAAAGTAACTCTCGGAAACTGTATGACATACAAGTCCAAATGAGTGTGAAAAAGGCATGGAGAAAGAGTAGTCATGAGGGAGAGGGGGATGAACTAAGAATTAACATGTGAGGCGGCTGCTTGTCACAGCTGGAAAGTTTCGGAAAGCATGTGAAGTGTGAATGTAGCTGTCCCATTTCGAAAAGCAGTCCCTACACAATCGTGACACATCCGGAGCCTTCCTCGATCATTTGATTTTCACTCCTCTCAACTAGTAAATCAAAATTTGGTCCATGCTCTTCTTTTGTTAGTTGTTTCGTCTGTCCGTCCTTAGGTGTAGGTTTGCATCTGTGATTCTATTTAAATGTGTGTAATTTTGTCTTTGTCAACTCTCTCGTTTTGTACAGTTTGATATTTTCCGCGAGCTTTGTTTCGATTTATGCTCTCTATTCCCCGTAATTACTTATTTGTAGTGTAAACTATATAATCGTCCCACCCACCAAACAAGTCATGAGATCTAAGCATCTTAACTTTTGGCATTTCTTCATTTGGTACATGAATTTCTTTTAAGCGAAGTATGAAATTCATGCGATCAAGGCAATATTTTATTACAAAATGGAAAATTATGACAATCTGATTCTCTGTCATTTGTCCAATTAAGGGCATCTAATCAAGTTTCAATAAAATAAACAAAGGAATGGTTTTCTTGTGGACGGTGTATGGTTGAGGTGGCAGCGTAGGGGCGGAGATATCAATCTGTCATGCATATCATTAACTGGACGACAACCTTGTTTAAAAAGATTTTGCCACTGTCAGATGAAGCGTAATGGATGTACCGACATAATTTGAGGTCACAATAAATGATTTGACGGAAAAAGTTAATTGTTGATGAAATGCCCTATAAAATAGAATTGCGTAAGGATTAACATAATTGTGCTCAAAAATATCATTGCATGAATTGCCGTGTACTTTTGACTTTAAGGGATGCCATTCTTACATTTTACGAGTTGAGAAACCTTATTTGTATTGTGCGGTAAGAATGGCAAAGACAACTAGTGGACCTTAGTAATAGGAAACATGATACTAAACATTGCTTTTGATGACATTTTTTTTTTTTTTTTTTTNCCAAGTCCAAGTTTTCGAAGTACAAATTCAAGCTCCAAAGTTCAAGCGTCGAACAAGTGAAGCTTTTGACAAATCAAATTCTCAACAAATCTTGAAGTCTAGGATTCAAGCCACGTGGCCCCTCGTCTTCAAACACTCAAATCATTAATCAGATGATTAATTGCAACTATGCAATCACAAGAAGATTCTCATCTATCTATTTGTATTTTTCAAAATACAATTTTGTAACGATTTCTGTATTTTAATATACGCGAAATCCGTCGTACAACATTGACAACAGATATTGAGCCCACTCATTTTCATGCAAGCTAATTTTAACACGTGTAGACAGATTGCTAGTCGATAATATCTCGAATTTGAACGTGGGAAATACTTGATAACACGAGACACATATATTCGGACGCTGGCAATATATATGCGCCAATTGCACGATAAGGAACGATCGACAAAAAATCAAACATCTAATTTTAGCAACAAAATATTAAACTCTTAACGAGATAATAAATAGCTTATAGTTGATGTATTAGCATTCCCACAAATGATACAAAGAGAAATATTTATAGTATTACATATGAAGTGGTGACCATTGGATGAGAGGATACATTGCCTCGTATCCTTAACCGAAGCATTTTATTTAAGTATCAGTTTTGACCCAACTAGCATGTGGCACATTAAATGCTCCCAAAAAGGGGGGCAGCCACCCTATAACCTATGTTGAAGTGATTTCGACATATTACTCATTATAAGAGTCAAATCAATCATTCCAACAAGATTTCATGAATTCAAGATCTTCAAATGCAATTTGTCACTCCCCGTGGTTGAGACTTCGACAAAGTTGCTTCGCCAAAGCCTCTTCACACGGGACCACTTTGGTGAAAGTGGGCTTTGACGGAGCCTCTTCACACGGGACAACTTCGATGAAAGTGGGCTTCGATAGGGGCTATGCACATGGGACTGCTTTAGTGAAGTAGGATTTGGTGCTCTGATTTAGTGAACTTTGGTAGGTCTTGTGCACTCCACGTGGAATGTCACATAGCTTCGATGAACAGGCTTCGACGGATCGACCATGTGGCAAAGCATAAAAATAGTCCATAAAGTACATGTATGATTATTCATGTCATGCGTGGACTTCTGTCTTGAGTGATATTTCTTTGGAGTGGGTTTTCCTGTCATGGTCAGGTTTTCGAACAACAAAATAGTCCTCCAAGTCCAAGTATAGATATTGATATCATAGTTGGAGTTCGAAGTTGAACCTGATTCTCGCATGTCGTCTTATCCTTATGAAGTATCGAACTGCTGAAGCTCCTTGTTATAAAAATAACTGAAATTTGCTTGGTGAGCCAAGTATTGAATTTTTGAAGCTCCTCGTTTTAATTGAAATGATTAAAATTTGTTTGGTGAACCAAAGTAGGGAAGTGTTGAATTTCCTTGTTTGAATTGAAATAACTGAAATTTGTTTGGTGAGCCGAAGCAGGAAGTGCTGGACTGTTGAAGCTATTTGTTTGAATTGAAATGAAGCATGCTTTTGGTAATAGTGCCAATGATTTAATATTTTTGCACATTACCAAGAAAAGACAACTGAACCGTTTAGACTTCCAATGCACGTACAACCGTTACATATTGAGTGCGCATGATGGCCACACTGTTTTGTCTTCTCTTCCAATAAAAGCCAAAAACTTGCCAATGTATAGTTTTTTTACCTTTGCAAAAATCGTCAACTCTCCAGCATTCAAAAAACTTTTTCGGTAATTTCTATTCTACGGCGACGTCACGTTCTTAGAGCTTTTTTTCATTTAGGTAATTTCTCTATCTTCCCATCCTTCATTCCATCTTTTTTTTTTTTAAAATTTCAATGACTTTTGGGTCTAGTGCCAGCAGTGGAAGGGCAACCATTCCCAGGGTTGGGGAGGAAGCCATGTCTTAAGGGTCAGACAGAGGTTTTTGGGCTATGAGTGAAGGTCCCATTTATTATGAGGTGGGAGAGGAGGCTGCAAAAATCCCTTCGACTATGACCTCTGCCAAATTAGTTGAACTTAGAGAGAAGTATAGAATCCTAGATTCTATAGAACCCGAGGCCACGAACGTGTTTGTTATTCGAAGCCAGGTTATGTAGTAGCTAGCAAATTTTTGTTTAGGACAAGTATGCGTCTACTTTTACACCCATTTTTTTAGAGTGGTGTTGAGGTCCTATATGTTTGCTTCCACCCAATTATTGCCAAATGGGTTGAGCCAATTGGTTGGAGCATACTTTCTTTGGAAGTAGACCACGCTTAGCGAGGATATGCCCCTTTATGTATTCCAAACTCTTTTCCAACCCCAGGTACTTGGGAAATGAAAGTCTAAGGGGTGGTAGTATATGACTCCTTAGGGGGCCTACACTCCTTTTGTAGTAGGTTTGTCATCTTCCATAAAAAAGGTTGAAAGAGTTATGGTTCTGGATCAGGGGTAAGTAGCAAAGTTTGAGGGAGATAAGTCCACAGCTTGTACTGTGCAGACCTAATACTCCAAAGCTCGTGAGTTCAATTTTTTGAAACTTGTCATTTGGATATAACTTTATCTGACGTTCATTGGTTTGCAGTTTCATGGACTCACTTCGAACTCTTCTAAGTTGAGAGGACGTCATCGAAGACATCTACAACCATCCTCAGAGGACATGCTACTTCGACCCGACTAATTGATCGCAACAAGTTCTTCCTTGACTTTGGATTAATGGCTTCAAAAGGTAAATATCAAGGCTTCATGAAGATGCTTATTGACTTGGATTGATTTTAACATTGGCTTTGTTGTTTGCAGATGATTTTGGGTTGAAAAAGTACCCCATCCCTAACATAGCTTCTATATTGAGAGTCACTTCCTTAGTGAGCTCTCGGGCATTGAAGCCGTCCTTCGGAGGTACCAAGCATGTTAGGGAGAAACTAGAATGCCTCAGCAAAGAAACGTGCTGAGAAGAGTGAAGAAGTGGGGGCTCAAAAGGTTGGCATATGCAAGGGGAAGGTGGAGGAGCCCCAAAAGAAAAGAAAAATGTCCCATGGCACTACCCTACTTTTGGGAAGTTCGGCACAACAAGTGCTTTAGTAGCCAAGCAGACACTACCTCCACTACCTCCGAAGCTGATGCAATCTTTCTTCACTGTTGCAAAGGCTCAAAAGGCAAGGAAGGCCAGTGAAGAGGCTACGAAGAAGGTAGAGTAGCCCTCCGAGGTTGTGAAAAAGGCTACAATGGTGAAGACCCCTGGAAAATCAGGAAGAGTTTTGGCTGGGCAGGATGAGGAGATTGTCCCAGTAGTAATGGACATGCTGCCACCTGAGGTCCAGGGTGCCATTGTAAATTTTTACAAGTTTAGGAATGAGAGGTGGCAGAACTATATTTCTAGCTGTGATGCGGTGGATCTGGCGACTATCTTAGTTAGTCAAAGTGCTAGGTCCTTTGGGGTTGCCCGAAATGCCAAGAAGTGCTGAAAGATATTTAGACGTGCAATCGAAAGTCTGTTGAAAAGTTGTCCTTAGCAGAGGAAGAAATGAAAAAAAAGGCTGAAGCTGAAGAGCTAAGGGCCCAGTGAACTGAAGAGGCAACTAAGTCGGATTTTGCCTTAGCGAAGATCGAAACTCTGAAGAGGGAAGTGCATGATCCCATTGCGAAGTGGCTTCCTTGATAAAGAAGGTTGAGATTTCAAACAATCATTAGAAGCTAACAATCAAAGCTTTGGAGAAGCCCAACTTAGAAAATGATAGGCTCAAGGAAGAGAATGGGTTTCTGGAGACCTAAATAAGGCAATATGTGTAGGAGGCTGAGCAGGCCAAGGTTGGTGCTCAAAAAGTAAGTGAGAAGGTGGTGAATGAGAACATTGCCAACTTCCACTTGATGGAAGAGTACTAACGCTTTGACGCCTATTGGAGGAGGTTTGCTTATGCTGAAGTAGTAGATAAGGTGGGGGAGCTTTACCCAGAACTCAATGCTTCTGAACTAAAGGAAAAGTTCTTGGAGGGGTGCTTCAGATCCTTGCTGATGACGCGGTGGAAGCTGAAGCATAAGTGGACCAAGAGGGTGCTCTCAAGGACGAAGCTTCAGGCCAAGAAGCTCCAGCTGCTGAAGCACTTGCTACCGAGGCATTAGATTCCCTGCCACTTCAATAGTATATGATTTTTATTTTACTTTCTATGAAATAGCCGAGTCCTTCCTTTGTAAATATTTCTTTATCAATGAAGTGAATATTTTTTCTATTTTCATGTCTTCAATAATTGAACTGGGACTTCGATAATATGCATAACAAACACAATTGAACTTGCAAGTGTTGGGACCTCAATAAGGTGCATAACTTAAACAAGTTAATTTGAAAGTCAAACTGAAGTAAATATGATTATCTCCAAAGACGAGTGATCATTCGAACATTTCAAACTTGATAAATCTTGAGAACACATGGAACCTCCAAACACATTTTTCAATATTGTTTCTACTTCTCCCATGAAGTTCAACTTCGTCATGAGAGGCATGTGATGTACGCCTTGAAGAATCAATGAGGTAATGCCTTTTGGGATTTGATCATCTTCCCTAAGGCACCCACACTTTCATACATGGTCCATGTAGGGGCTTCTCTCATGACGTTCAAATTAGTCATAGGAGGCATGTGTTGTACATCTCGAATAACCAATGAGGTAATTTTTTTAGGATCTAATCCCCCTCTCCAAGGCGCCCACACTTCCATACATGGTACATGGTTTATCCATATAAGGGCTTTTCGCATGACGTTCAGCTTAGTCATGGGCGGTATGTGCTTTGAGTCTCGTTAAACAAAACTAAGGATGGCAATGGGGGCAAGATCGGGGCAACCTCCTATGGGGGTCTGTAATTTTTCGCTTCATACTTGTCCCATTATCCTTTTAAGGTGGGGTGGGCCAGGGCCCTTTCTCGTTTACTACCCGTTTAATTTTCTTTTTCTTTTTAACTTTTGATAATTCATTTTATTGCCTCCATTCATTAAAGTAAGATAATAATATATTTATTTATTTTTCAAATATATTTGGTAAGTTAAGACTTTTATTGTTTGTCATATTCTTTAAATAATCTTAGTTGCCATATTCTATTAGAGATAATGAAATTTCATGGAGTTTTTCATTTAAAGTATTGAGTTCTTAAAAAAAAAAATTAAAAATTAAACGGGACGGGGGTGGGGCCTTAATCGCCCCTGGGCGAAGTCCTCCATCCCCGACCCGAATTAGGCGGATAATCCCCTCCCCGCTTGGGGAGGAGCTCCGCACGTATCTGGTTTGACAAGTTATTTTGCCCTCCCTAAACAAAGCAAACTTTTATTGAATCACTTCGAAATATTTGCAAAGGTTGTGAAAGATCTTTGAGCCATAATACCCATTCATTGGTAGTATATCCTACGATGCTCTATGTTCCATAGACGATGTTGCATTTTTCCATCAAGGTCTTCTATTTAATAAGTGCCAAGTGGTAGTTCTTCTTTAATGTGGTATAGACCTTCCCAATCTGGACCTAGCGTGCCTACCCCTGGTTATTTAGAGGATAGAAAAACTCCCTAAAGCACTAGGTCATTTATCTAGAAGTGTATGCCCTCAGCATCTTCATGGGTAAAAGTGATGGGTGGTAGTTTCCTTCTTCAAGAACCACTATCTACATGTAGCTAGTCATTGGGAGGTCTTTGGCCATTCTTGCATAATTCTTCGTATTACCCCCAACGTAGGGTCCTCCAAAAATCGTATCAATTTCGTGAATATGAGCATCTTCCATATTACTAGGGGCTTTCCCACACCGTCGTTGTCCCTCCCTAGGTCTTTTTCTATCGCACTCTCTTCACCGCCATGAGGATGGCTCCCGACGAGGGGCTAACCTCTTCACGCCTAGGCCTTTGGCCCTGCTTAGGCGGGGGATATTTCTGGAAGGGCAATCATTTCTTTGGTCGTTCTGAGGATTCATCTGCTTATGATGTTAGGTTTTGTCTCTGCAGTCTGCTATGTCATGATTATAGGAATGCTGATAAGTACAATATTGAGGAGTGTTTGGCTTATTTCTAGGTTCCAAACCCCACCATTGACCTCTTTCTCTTTGCGGGGCCCATTGTCCGGACCTAGTTTGCCTTATGTTGTTTTCGGGGTTGCATCCTTATAAGCCAACGTGGGTATTGAGCTCAATGTGGTTGTGGCAAATGCTTGCCCAGAATGGAGAACCATTTTATTACCAGCCTGGTTCCATTGGTGGTCCATTAGGTGAAATGTGGGTTCTCTTTCACGTTGTCTCTGTGTGGGGGAGGAGGGGGGTAGAAGACCCCTACGACTCTATTTCGATGATTAATCTACTCTTCGTTGATGATCTCACGTCTAATCATTTCCAATAGTGCGTCTTAGCTAGTAGGGTTCCGATTCTGTACATCCCTCAATAAGATGGTGTTCATGTTTAGCCAGCCCCGTAGTTCGGATAATGCCTCCCAATCGTGACTTGCACACAAATTCTTAGTGAAAAGTAAGCAGACATGGGACCATCTAGTAGAAAAATCAATTAATACCATAAAATAACGAAATGGTCCACATGGTGGGTGTATTGGCCCACATATATCTCCATCAATCCTTTCCAAGAAAGTTGGGGATTCAATATTGACCTTTGTAGTTGAAGGTCTAATGAATAACTTGCCTTGNATGGATAATCATTATGTAAAAGAATCTTCTGGTTCTTTAAATAATGTCTATTTGAGTTGTTTATTTTTCAACGTATTATTATAGCTCCTGGATGTCAAAATCGATCATGCCAAAGTATAAACTTTTTGGGTCAACGAACTTCTGGTTCTTGATAATATTTGATTTAATCATTTTTATAAATACATAATACATACGAGATGGGAGTGCATGGAGTTTTCCTTTTATCTGCTTCTGGCCAGATACAAAAGAAATTATGCAAAAATACTCATTATTATTTTCTTGCATCTTCTTAATGTAATATCCATTGCAACATATATCTTTAAAACTAAACATTTTTTTTTTCTGAATTTGCTAGAGTAAAGTGCATCATCAATATATAATTTTGTATTATTTGATAAAGTAAAATTTGTCCATAGGGTGATCTCGATCATAGTCCATAGCAACAAAAGGCTAATTGTCTCGAACAAAACTGCATTTCTTGTCTGTGGAGAAGGGAGACCTTTAAGGGAGGGCCCTCCGCATAATTCCTTGTGTCTGAGTTAGTTCGATCAAAATGAGGGTCGAGTCGTATACCAAAAAATTATTGTTATCTTTAACAATAATTTTGTATTATTTTGATAAAGTAATACAAGTTCTTCCGGAGCCGTCAACGATATTCAATGCACTTGATATCATATTAACATTATTTTCTACTAATGCTAAATTAAATTTTTTTTTTTTTTAAGAATAGTATGCGTAATTGCAGATATTTTAACCTTTCATTCCGAGCTTTTTGATATTTGCCATTTGAGTAACTAAATAATAAAAAAAAATACAATTAATTTTCAAAGAATATGATTAAACATTGTATAATCACATAACAATTAGTCAAGTAGTCAAGCTAGTTAATGTCAAAATGACATGATTTATGTGTTTTCCTTCAAAAATAAACACGAATTCAAAATTATATATCCAGAGAACACGTTGTTTTTTTTTTTAATAATTGCTTCTTCAAGAAAAATATATCAATATTCTCCTGGATATTGAAAATTATAATTATTGCTCTTCAGGAGCAAGTGATATTTTTTGGGAATATTAATTATAATATTGTTTTATTTTAGGAGCATCAATAAAATATTTGTAATAAGCAAATCTACTACTAATTTTCTTTTAAAATATTAATTATAACGTTATGTTACTTTAGGAGCTACAACAAAATAATGAATTCAATCATTGATATCTTATAACTAAACATTAAACCAATATAGAAATTGTGACATGCTGCATGAATAATTAAATAATTGCTAAACATTCATCAAATAATTAAATAATTGAGTACGGAAATCATTAATTAAATAATTAAATAATGGATCCATTGCTAAACATTCATTAGTAAGCAATAATTAATGCAAACATATATGTATTCCGACTACATCATTACAGACAAACAAACAAAATGAATGTACAGGCACTAAAATAATTAAATAGTGAGATGTGTGTACCGACAATTAAATAATTATATTATAGAGATGTATATGTCGAACAATTAGGTTGGAGTTATGCGATTCGACAGAATATTGCGGTAAAATTATTTGCGGTTCAAAAACCTTGACTTTTCTCTCTAGCTAGCATAAAAAATAAATAAATAAAAAAATTGCCGCATATTATCGAAGACAGACTATCATGACCATCGAAAAAAAGTAGCAGACAGAGAATCGATATGGCTAAATCAAATTAAAGAGGGATGAAATGATTTCGACAAAGTATTATAATAATATGCATATAAAAAAAAAGTCGCATATCGTCAAATTAATTTCGATACACGTGATAAATGATTATACTTATGAAAACTATTACTTTCTAACTAATTCATTTTGATTTTGAGAGAATCGTACTGATAATGTATTATAAACTAAAGAGAAAAGAAAATAATCTAAAAAAATCAATAGATTTGTGTGTATTTTATTGAAAACTAAAGCC
The DNA here is from genome assembly GCA_903798235.1 of Fraxinus ornus. Classification (NCBI taxonomy): domain Eukaryota; kingdom Viridiplantae; phylum Streptophyta; class Magnoliopsida; order Lamiales; family Oleaceae; genus Fraxinus; species Fraxinus ornus. The sequence continues at coordinate 17,234 of CAIGRF010248553.1, forward strand.
CATATTTATAGAGTGATTAGGAATATAATATAATAATTTCTATGGTCACAGGAATACAATTGTTATTCACCGATAAATTTACCATTTACAACAAAGCTAATGATTATTATTATTGTTGGTGTAAAACTATAAAATATTGATGATTATGTAGTCTTATCTAGGGATGACAACGGGGCGGATATGGGGCGGGTCGACCAATCCCATCCCCGTCTCGTCGGGTATTTTTATTACCTTACC
>CAIGRF010248557.1:2255-15927 GCA_903798235.1 Fraxinus ornus
TTTTTTTTTTTTTTTGTGACCAAGCTATTGAACTGTGGTGATTTTTTGTGGGTGTATGTGACCTAGCTATTGAACTGTGACTTTAAAATTGATGATTTGTAATTAAAAAATGAATATGTGACCCATAAATTTGAGGTGTATTGGGCCTATGACCAACAAATTTGGAATAATTTTATAAATGGTGACTACTTAAAAATCTGTGACCTCCATTAAATAAAAAAAATCCAGGACCTGTAATTTTTTTATCAGTGACCAATGAAGTCAATTGTGAATGAGTCAATTTTTTGATATGTGACCTCGAAATAATCTGTGACCAATTAATTTAATATGTTGTGACTGAAAATTAAATTTTTAACTACTTAAAAAGATATCTGTGACCTCGAAATCGGAGCAGTTGCCGGAATTAAGTGGCGCTGAACCGGTCACCGGAGTAGTGGTCGGAATTAAGCGCGGCCGGAGAACCGTCGTCGGAGTTGTCGCCGGTCGCCGGAATAGTCACCGGAGCAGTGAGGGTGGTGGTGGAGGTGGAGGTGGGGTGGATTATATTATATTACAGTTAAATATTTAATTTAATAGATTAATTGTAAAATATAATTAATTAATTTATGAAAACACCTGAGTTTTGTAAATTTAAACATTGGGGCTTAATTTTTGATTTCATGAAAGATAAAGTTTGATCCATGAATTTTTCCCTAAAAAGAACGTTTTCCTATTTTTAATATTATTTTAGATTTTTAATCATTCTAAGCCCTTGTTTGACAATCATTTTTTTTTTTTAATGGAAAATAGAGTTTTGAATAGTGATATTTAAGAGAATGTGTGGCTAAGAGGTATGAAATTTTTTTTTTTTAACTTATGTTTATTTTATGGTGTGAGTGTGTGGTTGAAAATGAGTGTAGAAAAATGAGTTTGGCAATACAAGTCGTCAAACAAAGCCTAAAAATCATTTAATAACTAAAATAATATATATCAAACGTCTATTATTATAAAATAGTATATTATTTACTTGTAAATTCCCACAATTAGTTAATTATACACTTTTTCAAATTTTCGAAATATAAAAATTATACTATTTTTCATAGTTCCAACTTTTAACTAGGTAAATCTTACTTAATAGATTTATAAAGTCGTCTTTTATTTTTATACAGAGTGCACTTTACAAGAACTTGTGCTATGCAACATATACCATCATATATCCAAGCTTCCTACAAGACAATGAGAGTCCATTTAATTGCAAATGTGAAACTTGGGTGGAAGAATTTGTTTTACTGAAAATTGTAATTAACTATATATTTGATTGATATAATTTTTCGCTAAAAAATATTGAAAGTTTAGTGTCCGTTTGGCTTCGTTTTTCATGAAAATTATCCATTAAAGTGCTAATTTTTTTTTTATCATTGGGTCTAGAGTTTGTTCAACTTGCCAAAAAAAAAGTTACCATACCAAATACCATTCGTTTGGTTTTATTTTGCATGAGAATTGTCAACAAAAGTGATAATTTTTTTTACCCTTCTGTCTAGAATTTTTTCCAAAAAAAAAAAAACAAAACAAAACAAAAAAAAAAAGACATGAAAAATCATTTACCACAAAAACCGAAGGAAAACCAATTCCATGATTGCTTAGAAAACTGGCGTGTGAGGGGAGAAGCAAGAAAAGGAATTCCATGGAAATTGTTGGTCATCAAACACATAAAAAGTTGGAAAATGGAAAATATCCAAGGAAAACAACAGGTATCAAACAGGGCCCAAGAGTAACTCTGAATAGTAAAATGAACACCTGGTTCTGGGATATGACATGTTTAAATACCAATCTGAGTAACTTACAATGAACAACAGCTAGCTAACCCTCTTCTTACATTTGATGATGTTGATCGGTGCAAATGACTGAGGTACAGAGAACGTTACAAGCGGGTTGGGTGGGGGTGAGAATAAAGAAAGTGCTACATTAAAACCTAATATTTACAGCCAGCTTTTCGGCTATTTCGCATATCCACTAGTTTCTTCTGCAACTGTTTCCCAAGTATTTGCTATCTTCTCTGCATATCCTGCCTGTTAAAATCAATGCTGGTTAGTTCTCTCGACTCAATTTTCACATAAAGGAATCACAATTCTTACTCAGTAGAGAAACAAACAAAGTGTTGTATACAGGCAATTTTTCTTACTACATTAAGAACAGCAATTCTATGACCGACCATGGTGGCCATGTTAGTTTTAGTTATTTTCTGCCTTGTATAAGCTTATCAATTTTACTAGATAAATCATAAGATTTTTTTTCCTCTATGAAGAGTATGGTCCAAAAATTTAATTCTAATGCTTGCGGTCAGATTCTAGACTGGCCCTCCCAATAGAGAGACCAAAAGGTAAAACACCCTTTCAAGGAACACTGTTCGTAATGGTAAATAAGTAATTTTGCAACTCTCAAGATTAGCTATTGGTTTCTTCTGTCCAGGCCATGTTCTTTTCATTATTATGATGATGATGATGACGAGCAGTGGTACAAGAAGCCTTAAACCCACTACCAAAGTCCACAACTCCACAACAAAATTGATTTGCTTATTCATCGCTATGTGCACAACATATTAAGAAAGCTCATGTCCACTTCTAATTCAACTGTTTGATTCGAAAAAGTTATGAAGGATTCAGGATTGTGGAATGTTCAAATCTGACGATCTACAGCACTGTCATTATGTAATATTAGTGATACGGCGCAGCTAGTTATTTCAAAAAGGAAAAGATACTTCCTGTTAGTAGAGCTCAACTTGCTCACTAGTCATAAGACCATTAAACGTTCAAATTTCCAAATAGCATCAAACAAGAATCAGAAATGAAAATCAGAATTTCGTTCTCCTTTTTCCAATTAGTGAAAATTAACAAAATTAATCACAAGACCACGAACAAATTCAATCATCAAAATCAAGCTAAAGAGTCTCACAGCACCAATAACAGAAGGGAAAACAAGTACCTGATTAACAACAAATCCTTTGAGCATGCTCAGGAAATCATTGTGCCTATCTCTGTCTAGTCTCTCAAGTTCATTCTTGTTATTTTCCTGCATGATCCATTATTATACTTGAGATGGTAATCATATTATGGAGTAAATGATACTGAAAACAACAATTTAGTGCTATGTAGAACAACTCAGTGCTTCAATACTTGATAATGGAACTCATCATCAAAAACTAGGATACAAATTTTGGAATTTACTACACATCAGTATTTATATGAAGTTTGAAGATATACAAATACATCTCTTGTCCAATTATTCCATTCCACTTTCCATTCTGGGAGTCAATTTGAGTATGTGATCTAACTGTGACATTTAATTGGACAGGTGGTTTTGCCTCCCCTACTGCCCCCTTTCGCCAACATTAAAACTTAAATCAGACAGATGGAGAAAGAACTTTGATATCAAGTGAAAGCATTGAATTCTAGAAAATATAGCAGGAGACATTAAATATTAAGGGTGTGTTTGAGCCACATTATTTTGAAAGAATGTATTCTGGAATAGTAGATTGATGGAGAATGTGTGGTTGAAAAAAAGGAAAAAGTTATTGATGTGATGGAAAATATTATTTTATTGAAGAATGTGTAGTTGAAAATGAGTAGAAGAATGAGAATGAAAATTTTAATGTGTACCAAATAAGGGCTAAACGTATGAACTATGAGCAAATTCTCAATGAGAGCAAATTCTAATTTTTTTTTTTTTAAATACAAAGTAGCCGAATGATTGTGGAGATGCATTAACTCACATTTCTACTTCTCATGCTAGGTAGCATAATCTTCTACCCTGGTCAATTTATTTTAATGGAATTGGTGAAAGTCCATGCCCCCCCAATCCCCCAAGTGACAGCATCTTGCTAATCATTGTTTCCATTAATTTGTTGGCTACCTGAATCCTCTATAAACACTGTTTGATAAAATGATACCCCCACTGAAAAGTCCACTGAAATCAAAATCAAAATTTTCACCAAAATTTCTGGACAAGATAATTTTTGTCCACATCTCCCTTCCCTAACTTGTTCTACCAAAATTGAATTGCTCGTGATTTATAGTTTCTTCCTGTCCACACAATACATGTCCCAACTATCTAATCCTCTCCCTAAATTTATACTCAATCAGTTTATCTCCACTTAATATCGTAAATTTTCATTTCTTATTTTATCAGTAATAAAAGTCATCCAGCCATCTTAACATTTTCATTTCTACCACAATCATATCATAGACATCTAATCTCATAGAAGCTCAACAGTCAATTCATAAAGCATAAAGACCTACTAACCGTTTCTTAGAAGTTGCATTTAACTTGGTAGGCATATCTTTTTATATATGCCCACCATAGCACTTCCCACGTATGTTTTTTAAAACCAACAATAAAAACCCAATCACCCTCTTCGTTCTCTGACTTGAGTTAAGTTTAATACTATAGAGTTTTTACAATATTGGATATCTCCATCATTCTTATAAACAGACACCATGAAATTCTTTCTCCAAGGAGAGTTGGACTTGAGGAATTAGAGCATGTTTTATTTGAAATTAAAACTGATTAGGTCACTCCTAGAACCAGTACTTCCCTCATTTCTGAGTAATTATGGTAGTTTTGGTTCATAGGAAAGGGCCAATGTTACTTGAAAGTCGAGCAGTTTCACGTTCATTTCTGTTTTATGGCTACAAATGAAAGCTAAAGTTCTGATGGTGGTGGGCTATAGGGTTTGAGTTTGTCCGGTATATGATTGCATTTGGGCTTCCCTTTGGATGCCTACTCATCAAGGGTTCAAGGGTGTCTTATTACCTACATTCTAGGGAACAATTTCAATGTGGAGATTATTTCTGTGTTAGTTTTTAGTATTTTAGTGGTCATACTTTCGTCTTATTTTGTACTTTTTTGTATTTTTCAAAGAAGTTCCACATTTCTCATTAGAGGTGAAAAAAAAAAAAGTGCTACATGTACACCACTACTTATAAATTAACATACGTACATATGATGTGATGCGATATGATTGGGTTACAATTTCTTCAAAAAAAAAAAAAAAAAAACCTCTCCGCTCTCTTTTTGACATTTCATCTATCTCTAAAATTTTCTGTAACTCCTTATATATTAGTAGCATTATTAAAAAAAAAAATGCTCGTCCATTCATTCCAACTTTACTTTTCTAGATCTTGCCACTATTTGATGAGGATTAGAAGCTTGATAAAAACTTAATTCAAAGTCAACATTTAATTTTAACCATACATTTTATAGGATATACAACTTTTCAACCATATATTTCATCAACTTTATCAAAATCTACTAAAAATCTAATTATATTTGCACCAAATAGGGACATTATAAATGATTTTGTTAACCTTAAAATAAAATCCTCATTAGGATATTTGCAGCATTCTCATTTCCAAGACTCAGATCCTTCTAGCATATCAAGAAAATGAAAAACAGTACAGAAGAACCATCATTACTTTTTCTTTTAAGAAAAACAAAAACATTAATCTTTATATGGTGGTCACACCTATAGAAAATGTTATCCAGATAAAAGTCAGCTTCAGCCTTCAGCTCCTTGGCGAAAAAATGGAGGAAAAAGAAAAAGAATATAAATTTGTATATATACTCGTCTCTGAATTGCAGATAGACAATATATATCTGTAAAGGAACATCTCACATATGATGAGAAATTGTCATCAGTTTTATTGAGCAAAACACAGTAATTTCTTGGATAATGTACTTAAAAATAAGAATGGCCCTAGAGAATTCTTGTCTTTTAAGTTTTTAACAATATTGTACTTAGTACAAGGAGATGCTGTTGGAAAAAGACATGATTCCTTTATGATATTTGATTAACTATGCTCTATGTAACTAGCATTTATGCGTATGGTTTGGCCAATGGTTAGCATATGGCAGGACACAAGGCAACTAGGATCAAACAAAGAAGACGACGAGAATCCAAGGTGACGTGACTAATGAAATTAGCTAGACACAAGGGAAAACTATTGGAAACTAAAGCCAACATCTAGTAGGAGAAAATGTTAAAAAGAAAAAATGGATTACGAGTGGAAACTCTAAAGAATTTGGCGGGTCCTTTAACATGGATAGCCTTCTTTTACCCAAAGAACCGTTTGTCAGCTTAGCTATACACTATTGGGAATATTCGATGTTCCTTGTGCTTCTGCTTTTTGTGCCTTCCCAGAATTCAACTCCCAAATAACCCATATCCATGTATATCAAATCTGACACCTAAATCACTGATTCACGAGCCACTATCATGTGATGTGATCATATGACAAATGATTCAATCTTTTCATATAATATAAATGCCATATTGTGTAAAAGACAGATGTATTTACTTAAAAGGCCCAACTTATAAAATGGCCTCACTTATACAACCTTTTAATAACTGACCAATCTGACCTTTCTATTTCCAAAATCAATCATACTTCTACTTGCCCGCGATCCAACATACCCATGCCAGTGCCCACTCCAATGCAACCAGCTCAAGCACGCCTGGTGTGCAACCCACCGACCCCACCCTCCTCCCCTGGTATGCAGCCTCTCCACCCCTGCCCCACTCCCTCAGTGCATAACACACCTCCTTCCCCAGTTACCTTACCCTGCCCACTGCAACACCTCTATCTATCTCACACATAAGGTCAAACTTCACGTATGTTTCCATGCATACTCCCGTTGAAAATCACATGAATGTAGTTATGAAACTTTGAGATGTTAGAAGTTTACTCAGGTGAACATATGAGAGTTTAAGTCTATAAAGTTCTTAACAGGCAGGGTCTATGACTGATAGAAGTTCTACCTGAGGATATTGTACCTTTGTGGGCAACAATTCAGTAACATAGAGGAGTGAAATCCAGAATGCTACTGCTAGAACCAGTACTGAAGCCACATTTTGAGCCATAATTAAGAATTTGAGAACTCATTTAGATTAAAACCTTGTTGGGAAAACTAGAAATTAAAAATTGAAGAGATAATGAGGCTTTATTCTGTTAACAGGACCACAAGCATAATCATTCATGCACAACATAATATCACGTTTAACCAGGACAACAAAACAAAACCAAGCACATCGAAATAGACCGATACTTCGTTGACGAGAAAATAAAAATGCTCTAATCTGTACTCCCTTTGTTTCTTCCAAGTTACAACTACTTGAATTTTCCAAAAAGGAATATTAGTCCAACATTTTATTCCAAGGTGAGAAACCTGGCATGGAGGAAATTTATCCAACTTGAGTTGAGTGCTGAATCCTGAATTTAGAGTATATGATATATCCTTCATTTAAGGGATATGACTTGCTATAATTTACGTAATTATTTGTATTTCTGTGTATAATTAGGTCAACACTTTGTACATGGTAGGCAATTCAAGAGTTCAAATTTGTAGGAGAGATTTTAGGCATATAGCCAACTGTTATCGGAGTTATATTGTACTTGATATTCCAATGAAAACATAAGGATCAGACTTTTTAAATGGATACCCGGTGGTGGTCTCTCATTTCAATATCCATTGGACTCGGTTAGCCCAAACAAAACTGGTAGTTATAACAAACTCTGCCCACCATTCTTTCACACCCAATATCAACCCCAACTGGTCTTCTGGAAAGTCATTTATGAAAGTACTAAAATAACATGAAAAACTCACAATCTCCTAATATAAACTTGTACACGGGACAGGGATAAAAGTAGCCACATGTCACTTATCAAACCTTCAAATCTGGAATAAGTGTGCAGATAAAAAAATATTTCTCTGACCTTTTTTTTCTATATATTCCACTGGCTCAATTCCAGCTTTTAGCATCCCTTATTAATTGATTCATTATGTAGTTCTTTACATGTTAACTTGTAAAGTTACAACCCTGTTTGGCACAGATATGTTGTTGGAAGAGAGATAGAACATAAATTATACAGAGACTCAGAACGTTCAGCATAAGTGTTTGAGGGATTATTAATCATATTTTTTGGATTATTTGGGTCTTCAACTCTAAGAACATCTAGAGGTGCTCTTTTCTAAAACATTGATTGTTGGGCATTAGTAATTCTTTTCCATCCACACCCCTAATGGCCTAACTATACAGATCCCTTTTAGTTATTTCTTTAACGGTTAATGCTAGTGGCACCAACTCACGTGACTTTTAATGCAGAGAGGAAAGGGAAACAACTTGATATATTTTAAATTGACCGCAACAAGGGCAATACTCATAGATAGAAAAACGTTGGCACAATTAAAGAGGGAAAACACAGATGTTCAAATTTAGAAAGAAATTCAAGACACAGAATCAGGCACACAAATCAAATAACCTTAGTTAAAAGTTTCTTCATTAGACTATTCAGATCAAAGAACCTACCTTAATATGTTCATATTCTCTGACAGCACAATTTTTAGCCTCCTCAGTTACTCTTATAGTTTCTCTAAGTTCTTCTATCTTCCGAATCCTAGATCTATCGCCACCAAATATCTTGGATGAAGCAGCTTCAAGCTTTTCAATCCTTGAATTTAAAGATGACAATTCGGATAGAAGGGTTTGTACTGTGAGCAAAGCATTTGTTCGGTCTGAAAATGCATTGTTGACAGCTAGCATCAGCCCAAGGTATTCATGAAACTTATCCTGCACAAATAACACAAGTGAGATCGTTAGGACATGCGTGAGGACAAGCAGAAAAAAATCTTACTTTCCATGAATCAACTGCATTGTATTAAAAAGTTTCATTTCAGTCACAGAAATCAGCAGTGTGAAATGAAGAAGCATGAGTAAAAATGAAAACGCACACCCAACAGATCTTTACAAGTGAAACTCACTATTGAAAGCCAAATTAAACAAGGAAAGAAATATCCAAATGAGTTTACCAAATGTTTGACAGTTTGAACATTCAATTCCCGATACAATCTGCTTGCTTTGACAGCAGCAGTTGCCACATTTTTCATGTCCGCAGCACACGCTCTTTGAGAGTCATAAATAGCTTCCTCCGTTTCAAACTTGGTTAACTTCACAAAAGCCAATCCCAATTGACCCATAGTCTCCCCCATGTCGTGCTGATTTTTAACGAGAGATTCAGCCTGTACCATAGAAATTATAGAAGTAATTAATCACCAAGTTTCATAAAAGTGTTCCATTTAGAAGTTCAAAAACAGTACATTTCGGCACTGAGCTGATAACAGAGTTATTTGTGGATTTAGCAAATGAAAAGTCTGCCAGCTAGAAAACCACAGTTTTCTCAAGTACTTCATTACACTCAAACTAAGCTGCTATCTCAATTAATTGCTGAATATTACTTTGCAGTAGTAACAAATTTAGATCTTGAAATAAAAAAGTAAGTTAAACATAAATCAAACCTTGAAATTTTAACTAATTTCTTAATATGCCATCTTGAATGTTGACTAACTAATTTTTCTAAACCTGAGGATCAATTTAATACAAAAGCCATATTTCTAATTCTTTCCTTTCAACAAAAATATACAAAAATAAATTGACAAATATGTGTAAAAAGTTATAATCTTTGACCCAAGAATACATAATGATAAGAGGGAGGAAAAATAAGAAATAACCTGCTGAGACGCATTGCTTATCTGCTGCTCAAAATCCTGCAACTTCTCTTTCTTCTCCAAGAACTCCTTATCCTCCTCAATTACAGGAGGTTTTGTAGCACCCCAATCATTCACCACGGACTGCCTCAACTCCCTGAAAATCCTCAACAAATCCCTTCCGCCCTTTGCCGGCTGTGCCACCTCACTAACCTTCACGGCTTCTCCAACTGCACTCTCCCCGCCAAACAGCTGCTTGGGCAGCCTCACCGTACCATCCAACGTCCTCGATGACACATCAGTTGTCCTTGCCAGCGGCATTTTCCCTGGAACTGTCAAAAACACTAGTAGCTCCTCACTTCGCTTTAACACCGGGTGCACCGCCAGCTTCCCCAAATACTTCTCCAAGGCCATTCGCCTTTGCTCCACAAATTCATTCTGCTGCATCACCTGGCTTTCGACTACACTTTTATCAGGCCTAATTGGTATAAATAACCCGCGATAACTCTCTGATATCCTATCAGACAAAGTTACTACATCTCTAAACCTTCTTCGAACATTAAACTCCGCTCCATTGAACTCCGGCAAATTCGTGAAAGTGGTAATCAAATATGTGAAATAATAACTCACTCCTGGCACTAGTGACCCAGATTGCTCCTGCTCCTTCTGTGGATCCGAAACACAGATTTTAACATAATCAGACGAAAACGATGATAATGCTGACAAGGACTGATCTTGGCTATTGACTTCAGCAGAATCAACATAATCCGAGTCAAAAGACTGGAAAATGGCGTCAGCATAAGACGGAGGTTCGAGGATGGAATTAATGGAGCTGTGATTGGGAAAAACTTCATTCGGTGAAGGCGAGTGTAGGGGATCAGCATCGTCGGTCGGAATTTCAACGAACGGTGGAGCTGATGAAAGGGGGTCATCAGAAAACGACTTTGAGCCGTTGGACGGTGGTGATGGATCTTCATTGAGGACTAATGAAGACATTTCTTCTTTTGATGCATAAAGATGGGCTTCTTCATAGCCCTGGTTCTCATATTTCATCATTATTCTTTTCTGTTACTAATTGCGAATCTATAGCTGGGTATTTTACCAAAACAATGAAGAATGACAGGTAAAAATGAAATTTTCAGCGCGAGATCAATGAGAGTGACGATTTTGCAAAGTGGGTTTTGGGGATAGATTGTTTAGACAATGGAGATCAGGCGAGGGCGAGGAACCTGGCGTCAAGAGACGGAATTGTTGCCCGTGATAACCACGTGTCATGATAACTTCTTTAACAAAATAATTCATACATATATATATATTATTTTTTTTAATCCATGACATAAATCCAGATAATAAACATACTTAGGCCAATTTTATTTATTTATTTTGTGAAAAACTGAGTTTTGTAGCAATGATTTTTTTTTTTTTGGAGAGCACGTGATCAAAAATTAGTTAAAAGTTTTGAATGTATGCATTGTTCTTGAAAAATTATGTGAGAATACTGGTAAAAATACCTTTGACCCGGTTGAAAACTTTTTTTAGCCTTTGACCAAATTTTATATTTAAAAAAAGGATGATTATATTATCACCACAATAAGTACTTATTTACTTAAATAACCATAAATAAAATGACATAAACATCATATCTATTCACTCATATTTATTCATTCCATTATGATCATCCGTACACCACAAAAAGATATATATAACTCCTATTTAAAAATACAAATGCAAAGTTCATACATTAAAAGATTCAAACCACCACAATTATGTTTTATCTCGATTATGACACGCATAAATTCTTGAAATGCAATTAAGGAGAGTATTAACCAAAACTAATAACCATATCAAATACCCTGACAAACAGAATACAAATGCCGGTTGAATTCGCTACTAGCTCCATTCAAGTTAATGACAAGGCCCAGATTTCAAACACTACTTGCCAAGAAATGTATTACTTGTGTTGCTGCCTCCTCATTTCCTCATTACTCCAATTGTTTAATGTGCATTGTGTTGTTTTTTCCTTAGAGCCGATGGGGGTCGGGGCGTCAATTCTTGGGAGAATTGGTGTAAAGTGGAAAGAAGGGAAATGTACAACACTTTATATATATATATATATATATATTGAGTTAGGAAGAATTAAAATGGGTGTAGTCATGGTGCAAGAAATAATATTTGTGGCAGTAATATAATTACCCTTTTTAGTTATTCTTGGATTATGAATATAATTGTAAATTTTTTGTTGTGTATTTATTGAAAATATGTTTTAATTGTAGTGTGATTATAATGTGGAGTAGTAAATAAAATTTGTTGTGGTAATATAATTATCCATTAATCAATTGGAACCCCATGCTCATCTTTCAACACTCACCCGCAGGCAGAGAAGAAAGCAATTATAATGTGGTGTAGGAAATAAAATTTTTTGTGGTAACATAATTACTCTTAAAAAAATATGAACAAAATATTAGTATTAATATTTCCTCTTTTACCCTTCAAAACCTATCAAATAAATTTTCTCATCGTGCTCTTCCTCATGTTCTCCCTGTTCTTCCCATTTCTTGTCTTAGAAAATCAAGCTATTCCAAAACTAAGCATTTATAAAAAATCAAACAGAAGAAATCCCAAATCAGAATAATTTTCTCCTCATATCACAGTTGAGTATCGATTATCATCCTTGAGAACAAGAAATCCCATATCATAAGCGTTTGTATCTTGTTAAAAAAAAAAAATCTGTGTAGCTTCATTCCTTCCGCTTTGAGGTAAATTATATCGACGTTCTTCACTTTCAAGAAGCTAATATTGGTTTTACAAAATTGTAGGCAATTTTGCTTTTTTAGGGTTTAAGTTTCTTTTGCATTTTGATATTTTTTCCCCTCCTTGATGAATTGGATTCTTGTAATTGAACTATGAGTCCCTAAAAACTTACACATAGACCTATTTAAATTTGCACAGTAACAATTATACATAAATAATGGTACAATCTTCAATGGATTATTTGATTGGTTCTATATTTCATTTATGGCTGTAGAGTTAAACTAGTGGCTTTTACATCGGTATGAAACTTGATTATGAGGAAATTGTAGAATTTAATTCTTATGTTTTGGTTGGATATGCCGTGACATAATTTATCAAGTGAATGTAGTACAATTGAAAATATGAGTTCATTTGTGTTTGTTGATACTCAAATTTTGAAATTTGTGTTTTGTGAATGGTGATTTGTTTATGGGCTCTAACACGAGAGACCTTTTGGTCTATAGATGTGCTTGATTATAGGGAAAGACTCTTTGGAAATTATTATGAGCTTTAACAAAAAAAAGGTCATTTACTTTCAGCAAATAAAGTCCAAACACACCTAACAGATCCTCCTTAGAGATTGGAACAATCGACCTTAATGCATAATAGGCTGTAAGGCAAACTTTCTTTTCCTTCATAGGCCTCACTCTGTTCATTTTTCCCTATATGAGTTTATGCTCATCACTGGATTAAACTCTGCGAATGAGGAAGAGTATGAGAGCTAGATAAATGAAAACGGTAGATTGAGAAATTCATGGGGAACTAAAAGTTTCAAGTTTACGGTACATGCATTCTTTAGAGGGTCGAAGGATCTGAAACCCAAATATTCATTGTGGGGATTTCCATTAGCGATATAGGTAAATGGTCAAAACTTGCGAGTTAGACATTATTTTTATTTGATTTTAAATATTTGTATATAACTTATACATCTTCTTTTAGGTGTGGGCGTTCGAGTCTATTTTTCGAATAGCAAACATGTATCATGCTAGGTTACCTATCAACGGGCTGCCAAGAATGTGTTGTTGGAAATCAACACTTACTCCTAATTCTCATGATATTGCTGAAGTCTTGGATGACCCACAAGTAAGTATGTCTTCTATATTGTAATTACTTTTGCGCGTTACCTCAAGTACTGCTAAAAGGATTTTGTTTGTCACTTATTCAGCTCCAAGTTCGTTGCTCATTGACAGCTTCTACATTGATTTGGAGGCGGTTACTCTTTCTAGAGAAAGGAATACCAAAACTACTAAACAAGCCCTTTCGTAAGTTTCTTATTACAATTACATATTCACTTGTTCATATTCAATTAGTCATTACACTTCGTTTACCATTTTTTATATTCTTTCAGGGGTGATTGTGGTATGTA
>CAIGRF010248557.1:15964-32714 GCA_903798235.1 Fraxinus ornus
AAAAAAAAAAAAAGAAAGAAAAAAAAAAAAAGTGACTAAAGTCTGTTTAAGAAAAAATGATTGCAGATTTTTAAACGACAGAAGTTATTTTCCTAAAATGACTTTAGTTGTTTAAAAAGACTTTAGTCTTTATGAAAAATTACTGAAGTCATTTTGACATACTTGTAGTCGTTTTCAATTAATTTGTAATTAAATTTGCTATCCACATTCGATTTTGAAAGACTTCGATTATCATTGTGTTCACTCCACTTATTTATCGTTTTTTTACGAAAAGGCTAGAGTCGTTTGAGACAACTCGTAAAAAAACGACTATAATGAGTCTTTTAAAACGATTCGAGTTGAAATCAACTAGTGTCATTTAAAAAAACTAGTCTTTTCGAGCAATAACTCAAGTCGTTAGAAATACTTGCAATCGTTTTTCTATGAATTTGTTTAATTTGGTATCTATTTCTTCAACATTCAATATATTTTGTTTAAAAGTGTATACGATGACGAACTTCATTATAATGATACATTGCGTAAGTATATAATGTATTCAATTTTCAAGTATACAACTTATAATTAATTTGAATAAGTTAAATCGTCGTGTATAATGAAAGACGAGATATCAATCATACACGTAACCTTATAAACAATGCTTGATTACAACCTATTTCGCTCAAGAACATATAGGAAGACGAACTTCGTTTATACAATTCATCGTGCTCCATCAACAATATTCAAGTATACTGTAATTAGTTTCAAAGTATGCGACTCACAATAATGTATAATGCAAGATGATATGCGACTCAAACTTCTAACATTATATATTATGTTTGGTTTCAACCTATTAGTTTAAAAAGAATAGGAAGGTGAACTTCATTATATACATTTCGTCGTGCTCCACTGAAAATATTCAAGTATACCGTATTTAGTTTCAAATTATGTGACTTACAGTAATATATAATGTAAGATGATGTTCAAGTAAATTGTATTTAGTTCCAAGTATGTGACTTACAGTAATGTCTAATGAAAGATATGCGAATTGATTTAGATAAGCTAAATCGTAACGTATAACATTATAAATCGTGCTTAGTTTGATTTCAAACTATTTTGTTCAAAAATGTATAGAATAACGAGCATATGATTGAAAAATAGATGCGAGTCATTTAAAACGACTAAAGTCGTGTTAAACGACTGCAGTCATTTCATGTAAAACGACTGATTCGTTTAGAGCGACTGTGGTTGTTTTCTTGTAAAACGACTCTAGTCTTTTTATACGACTAGAGTCGTTTTTACAGACGTTTTTTCAGTTGTTTAAAACGACTTTAGTTGTTTTCCATTCATCACGTGTTATTTCCATAAATGAACATGTAAAAAACTTCCCAACGTTCATAAAACACAATTTTGACATGAATTACGACAAAAACTCTCAATATAGAGCATACATTGTAATAAGTGGAAATCAATTTGCATTGTTATCTAAGCTATAAAAAAAACAAACAAACAATATACTAGTCCCCCAATCTTCTTCCATCAGCTAAAGGTATCTGACTTGTGCATGTTAGTCGGTTGTGTCCAGTTGAGGCACACATACTACACTCGTGTCTTTTTGGAAACTCTCCAGTATACGGAATCCTTGTTGTTTTAGGACGTCCACATCGTCGTCAGACTAGTGGTGCCTCAACTAAACATTTTATTAATCATCATTAACAAAATCACCAAAATAAAATATAGAAATTCATGTTGTTGAGTCCATATTCAAATAGTAAGATTTTAGAATGTTAGCAAATAAAGTGGCTGCAATCGTTTCTATGGTCGTTTTAAACGACCGTAGTCGTTTAAACGGCTGAATAGTAGTTAAAAACAACTACAGTAGTTTTAATACGTCTGTAATGAATCTGTAACTAAAAAAATACGAGATTCTATTTTTCAAAACTACTTGAAATTGAAAAATACATCCATACACTTAAATAAATACAATTGACAATGAATATATGTACCAATTAAAACAAAAAACACAAGATTAAAAAATAATTAAAAGTGAAAATAATATCTTACCAATATAAAATGTAGAAATATAAGGGTTTCTTCTTTGATGTGCTTCTTAATATTTCGAGCAAAACTAGATTAAAAGAGGAAAGAAGAATAAAAAGTAGAAGATTACAGATAAATTAAAGAAGAAGAGGAGGAGGAGGAGGAAAAGAACAATGAAAATAACGGTTATAATTTGGATTTTAAAAAAAATGGGTATTATAATCATTATATGGTAAGGGCATTTAAGATATTTTAACAATATGTAAAAGGACAATTTGGATATTTTAACCTAAAAAGAGCCTCAAAAACTTTTTTTTATAGTAAGTTAGGCCTAAAAAACTTTTGAAGGGCTTGACTAAACCTTTTATAAAAATTCCCCAAAAATTATATGGTTGAAAATAAATTTTTAGATAATGAAACTTAAATCGGGACTAACTATGTTGACACTTCATTGCTACGGAGGTTCTCCGACATTACTTGTCCATCAAAACATTTCACTATGTTAGCACTTTCATATAGGAATATATAGACTCGGCCTTTCATTTGCCTTAAAAATTATGAAAAATCCATTCATTCTCATTATCTTTCAAAACACAGACATTCTTCTTGAATGCTGATATTGTTGCATAAGATTATATTCGATTTTCATTTCAGCCGTTGAATGCTGATATTGTTGCATAAGATCACATTATCATAACCAATCTTTTGCTTTCATTTTCACAACTGTAAGAATTTTTCGACATCTCAAGCAGTAATATTTCAGTTCCAAACATAGTGATTGTTACAAGATCTTCTCCCTTGAAGCAATCTCCATCTAAGTCTAATGTGAAGTCAAGATTCTTAATTGTGTTTGAGTTTTTTTTTTTGTTCTGAAAACAATGTACAGTTCAGAGTTTACCGGTTTAAGATAAAATTATTTTAGAATCTGATATTGATATATGTTTTTTAACTTTTGATGGAATTTAGTGTTA
The DNA here is from genome assembly GCA_903798235.1 of Fraxinus ornus. Classification (NCBI taxonomy): domain Eukaryota; kingdom Viridiplantae; phylum Streptophyta; class Magnoliopsida; order Lamiales; family Oleaceae; genus Fraxinus; species Fraxinus ornus. The sequence continues at coordinate 18,952 of CAIGRF010248557.1, forward strand.
TTTGTTAAGCTTAATTTAACACATTTTTCGCAAAAGTGCAAAGCGCAAACTCCAAGTTTTTGCTCTTCACCAATTCTTCATTGTTTCGAACTTGATTGTCGAGTATTGATTTGTAGTTATTGATTTTTTTTTTTTTTAATTGTATTGAGTTATTTTTGGGTTGATATTTGTAATATGTTTTAGTTCTTTTATTACACTTTTTCGTCATGGGATGCCTAGTTCTGATACCATTATCCACGAAAGACTATCTATCCGAGGCTATTGTGTTAATTATCGGACCAGACTAGATAGTAGCATTGGAACACATTACATGTCTAGTGTAATATTGAATGTTTTCTATCATTTTAAAACTTTTTTTATTATCTTGTCATCGTGTTTTTCCATGTGATAGAAATATGGAACACTATTTTATCCGCATATTTTTTGCCAATTACTAGCAAGCTTTTACTAGAATATTTATTGATGGGAATCTCTAACCTAACTAAGATTGCTACCTTCTTAACTTGTAAATGGAGCTCCAAGGACTATGAGACTTTTAAAAAAGATTGGAAGATTCAGTTTGAATCCTAATAGGATTTGCTCAACTTTCGGTTGTAGTTTTCCTATCATGACTTTCAACTTGTTCCACCAAGTTCTTTCTATAATTTTGTACGATTTTGATTTTCCAATAAAAAATCGGTTGTTGCATTATTATTTAAATATTTCAAGAAATGCAACGGAACAAGTTTCACTTAAAAACTTTTCTAAAATCTAGTATCGTTGTAATATTTCCATTACATCACATGCAATATATTGACATAATGTACTACCAAAGTTTCATTTAAATGTATTATATTAATTGCGTTAAAATGAATGTGATCTGATGCAATGTTAAATTTTGCTATAACCCTCTAGGCAAAATTACACAATTATAGCATTTAATGAAAATTTGGCTATACTGCAATGTATTACAATAACACAACAATTACTACCAAAAAAATCACATAATGTTAGAGTTTCATGATAAGTGTAGTTTTTATACTTATTCGTGGCGTCAAATTATGATATTTTATTGTCTTTTGAATTAAATTCTACCTAATTTATGTTAAATTATATTTTGTAGGTAAAACTTTATATTTAATGAAGAAAATAATGCAAAATACGGAAAATGGTAAAATCTAAAGTACGGATTTTAGCACCTTTGAAGGCAGCAAATTCATTTTAAGGAAACATCGTGAAGTCGATGGGCTCGAATTAAACTTTCTGATCCTGTTGATCATTGTGTTACATTAGTAAAGATAATACTGACGGATTGGTTTGAAGGAGCAACTTATACTCCTGAAACAACAGCTAGTACATATTGAGAATCCAGAAGGAAAGTGGCAAGAGAAATTTGGTGTGAGCTGAGAAAAGCATGTTGCTAGTTCTTTTCGCAAGATGCATAACAACCAGCATGTGTTGAGAGCTGATGAAAGTACTAGAAAAGTAGAGAAATGAGGGAGATGAAGCTAAATCCACTGTAGGAAAGTCGATGGATGAGTTAAGCTCGCGAAATAAAAGACCTACTCCATACTACCGTAAAGAGGGACAAGGAACAAAGAATTTCGTTAATACTTTGTACAGCACTCTTCTATTCGGGGAATATGAAAATTGGATGACCCAGTCGTCTGAAATGGATAACGATGATAAGTATGTACCATTTTCCAAAGAAATGAAAGAGATGCCAATTTCGGACAAATTTATTCGCCCTATGACAGAGAAATACAATGAAAAATGAGATCCTACGTACCATCGGTATGAGTATATGACACAGATGAAGTTGAAAAAGGCAAGCACTATACTAAAGTACCAAAGCTTCCATTTAACACTGGACAGACCTTCTAAGATATGGTATAGAAAATTATCATTACGATCAACCAGAAGCTAGCCGCAACTGAAGCAGGCATGTTTTGGAGCATTTGCTGAGAGTGATATATGACACGAAGAATACGAGTCTCTCAAAAGCTACTTTGCATGGTTTAGCATCGAATTAATTTCTTGCGAAACCGTATCGGACAAGAAGGCCTAAAATGTCATGTGGAATGACTTATTGATGGAGACTACCTTCTGGCGGGATGTTTACAATCAAAATCCTACTTCTTATTATCCGCTGGTAAACTTGATCTAGAACGAGATCCAAACAAAAACATTGTTGCCAACCGAAAGAAGGTGGAGCAATATAGAAAAACTTAAAGGTAAGACTTCAGCATATTCTTATAAATTCCCAGTGCGCCAGTATTCACATTATGAAGAACATAGAGGTAAACTTCATGTAATATCATTAGCCCTTCTATTAGGTATGGGTGAAGCGCATTCCACCCTAAAAGCCAAAAGGCGAAATTCTTCAAAATTAATCGTTATAGGGATCATAATATAGATAAGTGCTATGAGGTACTCAATATGGCCAAACTGCGAAGTCAATAAGGAAGCTTGCATAGAAAAGGTGAACCAAGGAGACTACATTACCCAACCACGATCGAAAATTCAGACTAAGGCAATCTGAGCCAACACAAGCATCTACAAATGCTTTTAGCTCTTTACCCCCAATAAGAAAAATCAACACCATAATCGGAGGCCCTTATATAGGCAGAGAAACAATGACCACACAATGGAATTATGCTCACGCCGCCAAAGGCCCCACACAGGAAGTATTCTAGGTTAAAGGTAATCCTAAAACTACATCTTTTTCCAATTACATTTAATAGTGATGATGAATAGGGAGTCATATATCTCCACTGTGATGCATTGATAGTGTGGGCTATAAAAGCTCGTAAAGACCTAAGCCTCATGCAATTGGATAACATGAGCTATGCGAATATTTTGATTGGGAGTTCATTCGATCAAATATAGGTTGATCACCCATGGATATCCATGACTGGACTATTATATGGCTTCATAGGAAATAGCTTGATCCCAAGAGGACAAATTAAGTTGACAATTGAGCTCGGTAAAGAGCCAATTACATTTCAAGGATCTTGAATTTCTTGATCATGCATAGTAAATTTGCTTAAAATGGGATCTTGGGAAAATCACTCTGAAACAACTGAATACAGTAACATTTATCTACCATGTTCGTGTGAAATCCGCAAGCGTACTAGATCGGTGACAAGTAATAGAATTGATGAGTTAAGAGTATCGTCGCACAGGGAATAAATTCAATTTAACTTTACAAGATTTTTATGGGACTCGAATTATGTAAACAAAAAAGAGTTTGATTTGATTTTATATTTAATTAATCTAAAAAAAGTTGTAAAAGTGATTTTTATCAATTTATGGATGATTGTATTGAATCTCAAATCCGCCTATTGTTATCTATTTCAATTCTTGATTTGTAATCTAGTTCTATTCATGCGTTCTTGACAATCGATAAAACTATGATATATAATTTTCTTTTCCAAGATAAATTAAATCTATCCTAACCATGATCCAGATCTATTCCTAGCTCGAATTCGAATGATTAGAATGTATTAAAGTTTAGATTGTATATATGATTGCACATGTGATAAATGTTATTCCTAACATCTATTGCACATATGTTAATTTTGTCACGTTCTAAACTTATTGTGAGTCTTTCAACACTACAATAAGAAACTAATTATCTAATTGGTGGTAAATCAATTAAATAATGCAATGGGTATGCAAAATTAATCAAGAACGTAAGAAATAAACTGAAGTACTAGTTTTAAATTAAAACAAATAAACAAATAAGGTTCATCTTCATCTCATACAAAAGTGGATCTAGTCTAGCATGTTAATATATAAATTATAAGAATAATAATAGAAAAATATCACCTGAATCATGAAATAAATCAAAAGATGTTGATCTTCAAACCCAATGTTGAATTCTTCAAAATTTTAATGTAATTGACCTTCAATTCCTTGCTATGGCTTGATCCCCTCTCAAAATATAGCAATTAGCCTCTTATTCTTGATGAATTTGATGAAACTATTGTGCATGAAGAGGCAAGAGAGGTTTTTTTTTTTTTTTTAAAAAGTGTGGCCCTCCTTCTTTATTTATAAGATCTGAAAATAGGTCAAAGTTGCATCCAATTTGGTTTCCAAAATAGTTTGAATCACGAAATGAAACTAAAGATTAGTCTGTAGAAAAGGACCTATGCATACCAATATAACTATCGCGTGCCCGCGATAGACCCAAATGACTTTTGGGTTGGGAAAAATAAAGTGCTACGCGCGCCATGAATTTCCCACGCACGCACAAGTTCATATTTGAGTAGTTTTCAGTATTTTGACCATAACTTTCTCGACAGGTATATGATTGAACAATGTGTCAAAAAGTTAATTCAAAGGGATACAATGCTTCTAGGGTACAAATTTTTCAACTCGAATGTTTGCTATTCGAAAAATGAGTCTCAAGTTGAGGTAAAAAATTCATAGCATAACTTCTTCGGCTGGAAATTGATTTGTGAAATACTTCTACTTTATTTTATTCATTTGACCTTCAATTACATCCAATTGTTCCTATATGATCTTCAATAATCGTTTTGTGCTCTAAATTAACTATTGAATGTTTACACTTTGGTCCCCTAACTTTGGAATTCCTTTGTTTTAACACGTTTTTCGTTCATTTCTTCCAAATCTACTAATTTGCATTGAGTTGAACCTAACAAAGATAATTAACACAAAATTAAGATATAACTCGTCCAAATCACTAATAAATACTTTAATTTCATGGCCTAGATAAGTGTACATATGTGCATGAAATTCGAAACTTCCTAAGGAATAGTCAGCATCAAGGAAAATCAAGCTACCAAAATCTTCAAATGGTGATACGGCATTCATTGTTGAAAAGAAGAAACGCGTGCTTGAAATTTTGTTTCTAAGAAAGAAAGCGTCTAATGCTATTTATTCACTAAAATTACAAATCACAAGTACACGAGTCGCGTTCAACTAATAAAATGGACTATGAGTCTGAATCGATCCCTCGAGTAATGTTTATTTTTAATTACACTACTATAGTCATTTTAATTATAAAAATTAAAACACACACAATATGACATTAAATTTTTGGAAATGAAAGAAAAAATAAGTTTACATTAGATCAAAACACACCACATTACAAATTTAGGAAGGTTTTGAGGATTAAATAATTAGAATTCATGATTCCACTTAACCACTGCTTAATTAATTTCTTAACATACAAATTAATAAATTACTCATAATCATGTTGGACCCGATTTTTCATTTTTAGGTAATTACCTCTTTCGAGAGAAATTACCCATAATTAGTTTGTTTAACCTACTATGTCTTTATGTCAATTAAAATCTAAAATGTATAACAATTTCTCAACCTTGCACAAATCACAAAACATAAACATTTATTAGCCAAATAAATGCAGAGCATTAAATACAACAATAAATACACATGACAATAAATATTTTGGCATTAAAAAGCAAACTCTAAAATTAATAGAGTTAGGTTAAGTTTACACATTCATCCCAACATTAATAATTTAGTACATATTAATATAAGGCACAAAATGGAAATGCTAGAGAAACTCATTACAAAATAAAGAAAATAAAGGATAAATACAAGATAAAAGGTAAAACATGTCAATTGGATAGATTCTTGAAGCAACGCCATGGTTCTTGACTTTCCCCAAATTTTTCCTTTTTTTTTTTTTTGCTTGGTTTTCTCTCCCTTCGTTGCATTTTTTCTCCTCACCTTAATTAGGGTTTGAATGAGTGTGTAGAGAAGAACAATGAAAAAAGTTGTTGAAATTGGCTTAAAAAGCCTTAAAAACCATCCAAAGAAGTTTTCAAAATAGCTCCGAAATTTCAAAAGAAGAAGAAAACGGATTAGCTTGAGAGAACAGCACATGGGCGTGGGCTTTCCAGGGTGCACCCGTGTCATGGAAGCAAAAAGGCTTATGCCTTTGTTAGGATAAGCCCGTATGCGCGTGGCTAGGAGACGTGTGCATGTAGCGCTCCTTTTGCCATTTTTTTAGTTTAGTCCTTCGCCAATTGCACGCACAACCCTTCAAATTAGATTTTCTTCATTTTGGTCATTGAGTTTTGAATTTTACTTCAATTATGCCTTTGATAAATGCCAGTTAAGGTCCTTCAACTTTCGACACTTGTGCATTTTGGTCCTCAACTTCACAATTTTGTATGATTTCGGTCCATTCTCTCTTCCACTTTGCTTGTTCTCTTTCAATTGGTGATTTTCAACCTATAAAAGCAAGAATTACGTAATTGTGAGAATCTACTCCTTAAATAAAAAACAAGCTTATTTAAGCCTCTAATAAGTGTGTAAAAACTTACACATCTATCAGATGTGAAGGATAGGTTAAGATGATTTCGCAAGTACCAGAAAAAGCATTAATTTTGAAGCACAAATCAAGTCTGGACCTAAAAAAAGATTGCAGCAAAGAAATTATGAAGCCTAGTCTTTGTAGGTGAGGTTTATCCTAACAAAAGGAATTTCAAATTACGGTAAGGTTTATCCCACTAAGGGAATCTCATTTAAAGGCGATGTCAACATTGCCAAAGAAACACGAGAACTAATTTCCACCCAAAGGAAATTATTGTAAAAAATGGCGAGATCACGTCTACCTACTTATAAATGTCATGACATATTCAGTAACACACGAAGCACTTACGTAATAAATAATAATAATAATAAAAAAAAAAAGACATTGTAGGGGGACATGATGGCAATCCATAAGCCCCTTATGATAGATATGATTATTCAATAAATTTTCATTTGGCAAATAGCGTTGTCAAAATATGGAAATTGTCATAAGTACAATGAATCACGCTAATTGAAAACAATTGTTGTAATATATAGTTATACGAAATGGAATGATGAATTAATAAGACAGGGCGAGCCTAAAAAAATAGTCAAATGAACAAATTGTACAAAATAAATAATGAAATCTCATTAATAAATTGCTAAATTAGCAGTGTAATACAAAGAAGCAATGAAATTTCATGAGATAAAAGCGAGCTATCTATCTAAGTTCCAAAAGCGGGATCATAATGGTTAACTAGAATGTTACCCTCAAAGGGTACACTCACTGCAAAGGGAGGGTAAGCATCAACAGAAGTATCAACCAACTTAGCACTAGCCCTTTAGAGGGAAAGAAGTCGCTTAGATAAAGGGGTGAATCCAAGAATTTGGTTCAGCTAAGGCAGAGACCGGTGATCGATACCCGTTGACTGATTAATACTAAGAACCCTAAATCCTAATTCCCTAAAACCCTAAATTCCCAAATCATAATTCACATTTCACAATACACAATTCAAAACAACAATATAACATAAAAATTGAAAAAAAAAAAAAGAATAAAGAATAAAAACAGAGATACAGTGGTTAGTGTACTGTATGCACCCAAAAATCCATAAATTCTCAAATAACAAATAGCAAATAGCAATATAGGCGTATAGCACTAGACACTAGCACTAGCAAATAGCAAGGAAATAGGCATAAATACCTCTACAAGGCGAAAAACCAAAAAGGCAGAAGCAGAGACGAAGCCGAAAGTCCAGGTCCAGCCTCCAGCTATTGCGTAACCGCAGCACTACCGTGAAAGACGCCAGACCGTCCACCGTCCTCCTAGTCGACGGCGTAAAAAATTCACAGCCACAGCCCAAATTAATTCCGCCCTTCTCGTCGTCTCCTGTCTCCAACTCTCCCAGTTTCCCTACTCTCTCTCTCTCAATCGGTTAATTGGTTTTGTGGCTATTGGGCCATTGGAATTTGGGTAATAGAATTGAAGGGACATGGATTGGGCATTTGGGCTCATTAATCGGGCCTTTTTTTAAAAAAAAAAATGAGGCCCAAAAAAATTCACAAGCACCTACTTCTAATCCAACTTCAGTCCATGCCTCCACGGTCCAGCAGCGGTTTCCTCCTTCTTCATCTTTCTTCCTAGCTCCCGATTGATGGCCTGAAGCTTCCAGCGGACCCAGCACGGGCGGCCGCAGGGGCTGGGTTCTCCCCTTCTTAGATACATATTCATTCCCTTGCAAAAATACTCCTTTGATTAGGAAAAATACTCCTTTGATTTCCTAAGAACTCCCAGAGGGCAAGTCTGCCAAAGTTTTCTGGCTCTTGGGAACAACGTTAAAATCAATTTTCATGGCGACATGGATATTGGGAATACCTGCGCAAATAAAACAATTAATATGGAGTTAGCATTTTCCACATCCACCATAATATTAAGAAATAACAACAAACAAATGTCATTAGGATTAAATCCCCAATCATCCTGAGCAAGGAAAAACACTTTTTTCACACAATAATAGAAAAGGATATGAGGAAGGCATGACAAAGAGGAGAGTATGAACCCCATATCAGATAAAAATATTCAAAACATAATAAGTTTATGTCAACAAAAGCCAACTCTGAATCTCACTCAAACCCTTTTCAGTAACATGGGTAAAACAATAATGAGATATCGATAATAAGCCAGACATAAACGAAATATAAAGTGGAAAAACATACTTGAATAATATTTAAAAGGTAACAAAGGATAATAAAACTACCATCGAGCAAAAATATCACCAAAAAATAAGATAAGTGTACATAAGTAGTAAAAATGGAAGGGAGGCTAGAAAAAGGCGCATATTTATAGGTTCAGATGAAATGATTAGGTCATTGGACCGTTCAAATTCTCCTTATAATTGTAGCCATTAGATATCAACCGAAGCTTGACCTGTATTCGAAAAAGACACGAATGAGATTGAGCATAGTTAACATGCACATTAAATGCCTGTGGGACATTAATCCAGAAACACACAAATAAGCATCTTCTAGCGTACTACAAATCATGATATGCCCCTTCAAAATGACCCACATTAGCTCCCACCGAACAAAGGAAAATACAAATAAGTTCGTAAGGTCACAAAAATACAACAAGTCCTAGATTTATTATGAACAATCAAACCGAACTTCAAGGATTATTTGTTGATGTTCAACCAATAGAAGAATAAAGCAAGCCTTGTTGATAATTTTCATAACTCAATCTGCGAACTTAAGTGACTGTTCACGAAGCATATGACCATGCAGAGTAATTGAAACATAAAATGGTTCACACCAGCTTAAAGAACCATTCCTTCATCAAGGCTGACTACAGGATGTTAATATAATACATGTGGGCTAATAGATCAAATGTGATGATCATAAGAGAAACGGTTATAAGGCAAACCAATATGGATTTGACATCTGTCACATTCCCTAAATGACTGAATACCCCAAAGTTTGGAAGAAAATCTAAAAGTACCCCCATTTTTTTTTTAAGAGTAAAGCATGTACTTCAAATATTTTTCTCTCAAATAGCTATTTTCCCTCTTGCTTCAAGTTTGAGCATTGAAACTAGTAAGTTTAGGAATAGAATATCGTAATTAGGTGAGACGATTTGTTAAACCGATTTTTACAATCAACAATGTTTGAAAACTAATTTCTAAAAGAACTTTCTCTTTCGAAATAATTTGTAAAATGAAGTTGCATTGGATCAATTTTCTTTAAAAATTTTATTTAATTCGAAGAAATAATTATATAAATTTAATCAAAGGGAACCAAAAGCAGCTTTTGAGTTCAAAAAAGCTCTTTTTAACTTTTCAAAAGCTCCACCAAATGGGTTCCAAATATTTCATCTACTTGCCAAAAATGAAAGATAGCACGAGCAACAAAGGACAAAACTAAAGGAGTTGCGAACTTTTTGACTTTGAGATGCATGAATTTTGAGCAGATTTTTTATGGCAGGGAAAAATGGTTCTCACATGCCAAAATTACAAAAGAATGACAATGAGTATTTGACTTTTTCAAGAGTAACAGTAATTTTACTTTTACGACGACATTGATTATTCTGAAAATAAATTACAATATGTCTTATAATCAAGATGAATTTTACAAGTTTGTTATTGTCATAATTCATAATTTGTTTTAAGAGCACCGAACTAGATATCATTCATACATATCACAACAAACAGCAGGCAATCCAACAAATTAATTGGCATCCAACGTTGCGTAGGAGCTGGCATGTGGGCCACCTTATTTCCCGACCATGAAATAAAATGACAAACCACAACCAACATCTTGTAATAAAGGTACAATATCAAGTAAGATGGTCGCACTAGACCTCTTTCTGCGATTTTATTGCTCTCGTCTTGATGGTAGCTAGAATTAAGGTTTCAAATTCTCAACAAACATGATAGTGAGAAAGTCTCGAGACTATTTGTAGTATTTTCTAGTTTTCATTTAGCTTATGTATAAGTGTTATTGATCGAAGCATGTTAAATAATGTCAGTAGATAAAAGTCTCTCAAGTTTAAATCTCATTGTTACCTATTAATTTAAATACCACATTTCATGCGTTTGATTAAATTGAATGTAGTTAAAGTTACTTAACAATTGTAAAGGAATCGAACATCTTGCCCAAGGCATCAAAAAGCTCTTGGTAAATTGTGTACATCTTCAAATCCATTTTGCGAAGATAAGGTGCCCCATCCATGCTAACCTTCACCGTTCGGAGATTTTGTAATAAGCAATCAATTATCATATTTTTCACTAATGGTAAGATAATTATCAAATGTTTCAAAATAATAATACTTCTAATTCGGGACTAAATTGCAACTGTCAAAAGTCCAAAACATGAAGGTTTTAAACTTTTTAAAATTGCAATTTTATTCCATACTTCTTCAAAACATCAATTAATCCCAAATCAGCTTATAAGCAATTAATGAGCTTATTTTTCACTAGTTGTAAGAAGTTTATTGTTTTCCCGTTCAAAGGCATATTATTCACATTATTTGTATTTAAGTCCCTGAGAAATTGTAAATTAACCCAAGATTTGTAAAGCTTCAAAAATGAGTCGGGTATCATATTATGTAAAGTTTTGGGGTATTAGAATGCGACATTTCTTTCTGCCCACCAATTGATTCCCTAACGACTTGTCGGCCTTCGAGTTTCCAGGTTTTGTGGACTCTTAATCGATTGTATTTTTAGTGCTTCGAGCATATAAAATCCTGATTCTTGAAGCTAGGAGAAATCGATCGAACTTGATCTATCATCACAAATATATGATGAAATTTCTAAAAATTAACATCCAGACGTAAATGTGAAACTGGGCGAATCCATCATCAATGGAATTGATGGTGGATTGAATACTTCCAAGAAAATATTAAGAAATTACAAGAAGTACTTTTTTTTAATTCTCCTTTCTAATGATAGAATGTGACAAGAAATTATTAAGAAACTACAAACTACTTTCTCTAGTCTCCTTATTATTGAAAAAAGGGTAAGAATTGAAAGAATAATCATCATCTTTTATTCAATAAGCATATGATTGTTCGAATAAAAACTATTGCAATTATTTTCACACAAGTCTTGTCTTCTTTCATTTTTTTTCCTTTTCTTTTTTGCGTCAGTGGGACACATAAGTTACTAAGTCCCCGTTTGATTTTGCTAAAAATTAAATTTTTAATAAATTTTGATAAAAAAATAAAAAAATATATGATTAGAAAGTTGATAAAGGTTATAAAATTGATGAAATGTGTGGTTAAATTTAAATTTTTTTTTTTTTTTTAGATTTTTATTAAATTTTTTAGATAAACCAAATAAGTACTAAAATGGCCAATGCAAACTTCTCACGGTAGAGCATGGACCTCCATCAAACATTAATAAGTTTTTAATAATATTTTCACTGGGTATTTGGCATGTAATTTGAGAAATATTCAAACAAGTAATGCATTGTTATGTTAAAGTAAATGGAAAACTTGAGCAAAGCTGTAAAAGTTTTTATGTGATTTTATATGATGTGATTATGAGTTTCAACATTTAAAAGTGAGATTTAGAGTTGTCAATCTATTTAATTCTGTGAATTTGGATTACAATTTGATTTAAATAAAAATTAGAATTTTGGGATTTTAAAATGGGCTAGTCTTGGGGTACATCAAGGGATCCATCCGGGTGTCCATCCCTTGATGTACATCCATCATTTTCCTTTTAAAATCTATTGAATCACTTGACATTTTTCTTCAATTCAAGTGAAAAATCAAGTGGGATTTTAATATCTACATTGACAGTTTTCATCACGTGGAGACATAGATTCACATATAAATAAGTTAGCAGATTTTAGAGTTGTATAGAATTACTTGAAATTTTTTCGTAGATTTGTATAGACTTTTATTTTAAAACTTTCATAGAATTTTGTAGAATTCATTACCAGTTGGAGAGAGAGTGATGGGTTGTTATTTTTTATTTATTTTTGAACTGATGGTGTAGGGAAGGGTATGTGATGAAAAGTCTTCATCTTTAACTAGTGTAGGTTACTGTTTAAATAGTTAGTTTTGATGAGGATATGTAATGAAAAGTCTACGTAGAGAAACAAGAAGCTTTAATTCTCAGTATTATCAACTCTCGCTTAGCTTTTTCTTGACCCATAAAAAGGCTTAAGACTGTAGCCAAATTTTCTTTGAGGAAATTACACCTAGACTTAGAATTAGATTATCAATTTCATAAATCTTGAATCAAGTTTCATATAGCATAAATTAGGTTTTAATTATTATATTTGGAATAATACTTTTTCTTTTTATATTTTTCTTAATATATCACTATATTAAATAATGATTTAAATGTGAGTCATTCAAATTTTCTTTTTCGTAAAAGGCTTAAACAAACTACCTCAGTTGGAAATAACATATCTTCTGTTGTATATAACATTAATATTTATAAGGAAATAAATGTTGGTACAGCGCATCTATTTCTTACAAGTGCTCTTTGAAAAAGGTGTTAAAAAAAAAAACTATATCACTTTACAAACATATGATGCAAAATTAAAAAGCACAACCTAACTTAAAAAGTTTTCTTCACATTTTTTTTTTAAGAATAATGCTCATTGGACAAGATCAAGGATAGGGTTGGAGGAATAGGGTAATGTGGTGGATAATAATTTTGTATCGTGTTTTTAATTTTGTTCAAATTGTCCAATCATGTGTCGACAAATATTTCTCATGTTTCTGAACATGTCTTTGAGTTTGTTTGTTTAGTATTATTGTTTTTTATATAATGCTTCATTGATTGTCTTTAATCATTGTCCTTGAGTTACTATGTCATCATTCTTGGAGTACTGTACACCATCCTTGTATTACTGTTGAATTACTTTTGTAATGATTCAAGCCGTGCTCGAGCGCTCTCTTACGTACTGTACTGTACGCTTTAAAAGGTCATATGCCCTCGTACCACTTTAAGAGTTTTTATCATGTCCCTCAAAGTTTGAACAAGATACCTCTTTTTATGAGAGATTTAAATTGAATTTTGATAACAATTGAAATTTACGAGGGATAAGAGAACAGATAACCTCCGAAAACGGACAGTATGTAAGAAAACGGTTGGGCATGATGCTCGAATCATTACAAAATTGAAAATTATTTTTGGATTATTGTACTGAGCTTTATCTTTCTATCATCGCAACGTATTCTTTCTCAATATGAGTTTCAATTTCAATATTATTATTATTTCCATTTATATATGTTCTTCTTCTGTATCGAACTGATTTTCTAATGGTTCGTTATTTGTATTTTGAAAAGACGTTAAATATAATTGTTTATGTTGAATATTTGAGACTCAGATTATCCTTTCTATTTTGATTTTTGTAGCAAAGAATTTTTAGAAAATGTCTCCATTATTCCGTTGTGTCACATCACATGTCTATAATCAATCAGTATTTTGTATTTCCATCATTTCTGCTGTTTCTGATATTTTTAATTCATAATCAATCTACCT
>CAIGRF010248569.1:5436-18451 GCA_903798235.1 Fraxinus ornus
GTTTCTTTTTTCTTCAAATATAGTAGAGATTTCATAATCAACTCTCTTATCCAAAAATCAAATCTTTCTTCTCATTCATGCCTCAAAAGGAGTTCAATCATAGAAAAAGAATGCACAAAATGTAAATCTAGACTAACCAAGATCCACCACCCAAAGAAAGAAAGAAACGAGTTTAAGCAAAGATGGAAGAAGAAATAAATAAATAAATAATTGGACCCAAATCAAAAGAACCTGTGAAAAACAAAGGGACTCTTTGTTATTAGTGAGTTGAAGATGATGATGAAGACTTTAATTTAAAAAATGGAGAATAAAGTTTTACAATGAAGTTGAAAGAGAAATGACGGTATGAAATGGGGGAATTTAGTTAATAATTGAAGGATAATTCTGTCATTTTGTCAATTAAAACATTTTGATTTATTTCTTTATTTTTTATTAATGGTTAAAGGCCATTTCACCAATATTATTGTTCAACTAGACTAAATGACCAAATTTCCCATTGGGTGATGAACCATGAGTATAAAAAATATATCACAGGGACAAAATTGTAATTTAGTATTGAAACTACCCACCAAAAGCATTTATTTCGCATCTTGTCTCAATCGAAAACAACCAAAAAACTCCATTGCATCAATCCCCTCAGCAATCCCACCAAGCCCTCGTTATTTTCCCCTAAACCAAACCCTCAAATCCCTAAATTTTCCCTTCCCGATCCGGCGATGAAACGCCCACCAGCAGCCGCCGGGGACAGCAATATGAACAAAAGGCTCAAGCAGGAAGAAAAAGAAGAAATGTCGAAAGAAGCTGAGGCAGTACTATTAGACGACAATCTGTTGTACGAGGTTCTGAAACATGTCGACGACGGGCGTACGTTAGCCTCAGCAGCCTCTGTTAGCAAGCAGTGGAAGCGGACGGTGCACGACGAGCGGCTCTGGGAGTTGATCTGCACCAAGCATGACAACCGCACCCCTCTACAGCTCCGCACCGTCGTCCTGGCGCTCGGCGGCTTCCGACGGCTCTACTCTAGCCACCTCTGGCCGCTTCTCAAGCCGTCTTCGTCTTCCTCTTCTCCGCCGGCTGTTTCTGCTTGGCCTTGCCTTCCTCCGGCTCCGGCGGCGGCGCCTACACGGTCGAAGGCTCGATGGGGAAAGGATGAGGTGAATCTTTCACTTTCCTTACTCTCGATCAAGTACTTCGAGAAAATGAGTTTCAATAATCGAGGAAAATAATCATATTGCATTAATTTTTGTACTGAATTTAATTTCGCTATGAAATTTACCCCCAAATTTCACTTCTAATTATTGTGATTTGTGATGTAATATTTGAGATTGTTGTGTGTCATATCTATATTATCGTCCTTTTCTTTGTTTGTTGGTGTAAATAGAATGAATGTACCATACATGGTGCTCAATGTACAACTGTTGATCTGGTGATTATTTAGTGAATCGTTGCTGTTTAACCTGGTTATTTCATGCAGTTCAATCCAGATTTAAAAATAAAAAATTATGTTTTTCATTTAAATCGGGAAACCTTTTTTTTTATTTTTTTGGAGTTGGTGAGTGGGTGTGGGAAATTGGATTTGAAGCACCAAAACTTGATTGGGGGTAGAGAACTGTTGCCAATTTCAAGTTGGATGGAAGTATTGTTGGGTCCAATAATGTAATACAAGTCCAATAATGAATATTGTATTACATTCAAAAATTGTTTTTGTGTCTGGTGGCTTAATAGCAATTTCAATAGACAGTTCACGACGCTGTTAAGACCGCTTCAACCTTCATTCAATATCCTTCTTCATCATGAGGGAACAAATAGTTAGGCTCTGTTTGAAAAGCCATCTTTTCCATGGAAAAGGGAAAATCTTTTCCATTTTCTTGCTTTTGGCCTGTTTGACAGCCACTTTTTTCCAAGGAATTTTTTTTCCTTTTTTCCACCCCACGCGCCCATTTTCTTGCTTTTGGCTGAAAAGGTTTTCCCACCTTTTCTGTGGGAAAACTGTTTTCCAGGTTGATGAATTTTTTTTATTTTTTTATTTATTTTTTTTGGCAATGGAAATAAATGTCATACCCAATGGTAAAAAAAAATTTCATTTTAATGGACAAATTCAATGTAAAACAAAGTCAAACGAACACTAAATTGTGATGAAAAAAAATGATTTTTTAGGAAACAATTTTTTTTTCCCTTTTTTTTTACTTTTTGGCAATGAAAACAAATTTTATAACCAATTGTGGAAAAAATTATCACTTTAATAGACACTTTCCATGTAAAACAAAGTCAAACGAATAAAACTTAAAAATTTTCCAAGTAAAAAATTATACCAATCAAACACACTTAATTAACAATTCCCTGCAAAATATTTTCTAGGCAATTACTTTCCTTGGAAATTATTTTCTTTCCACCCATTTTCCACCCTTACAATCAAACGGACCCTTAAGTATGTTTGTGCCACATTATTTTGGAAGAATGTATTCTGTAATAGTGGATTGATGGAGAATGTATGGTTGAAAAAGAATGAAAAATTATTGATGTGACGAAAAATATTATTTTATTGAAAAATGTGTGGTTGAAAATGAGTTAAAGAATGTGAATGAAAATTTTGATGTGACTCAAACATGGGCTTAATAAGTAATTTTTTTAAGCTAATCCCAACATGCACGTAAGTTAAAAAATAATCAAATTATTCACTTGAGGGTGTGTTTGAACAACATTATTTTGGAAGAATGTATTCTGAAATAATAGAAAATATTATTTATTGAAAAATGTACAGTTGAAAATGAGTAGAAGAATGAAAATGAAAATTTTAATATTTACCAAACAGGGAGCATCAACGGACAACCTACCCTTTTGCAATCCTACAAACAGAATCGAAACCAAGGGGAAGTCACGATATTTCTCCACATCACCATTTACGCATCCATATGTGTCCCGTCACTAAAGTCGAGATGACATAATATTGTGTTGGAATTAAATTCACAAGTTACAAGTTGAGCCTGCCTTTGAATTTGTCCGGTTATCTAAGTAAGGTGGGTTATCATCTACATTAATCATGCAATCTGTAAGACCCATTCGATCTATAACACTTCGAATGTTGGCTATGATCTTGTCCCTAGTGTCGATTTCTTGTAATTGGTTGACTAATGAGCAAAATCCGTCTATTGTGATGTGTTGCAAGTCCCAAATATAATGCACCAAGTCCTCCACTGCTTCCCTCTCCTGCTTGTAATAAAAGCTTTTTAAAGTGATCGAGTAATCCTTTCTCAAGTGATGCATCATCCAAGTCGCCAATCACAGCCTTATCTTTATT
The DNA here is from genome assembly GCA_903798235.1 of Fraxinus ornus. NCBI lineage: Eukaryota > Viridiplantae > Streptophyta > Magnoliopsida > Lamiales > Oleaceae > Fraxinus > Fraxinus ornus. The sequence goes on from CAIGRF010248569.1 coordinate 8,735, forward strand.
TGTAGAAGAATCATTTGGTTTTTCAAATATCTACGAGTTACACCGATTGATTGGGAGCTTAATAACCTTCAAGGAATATTTGTCCTGCTATATATTTGAAGGATAGTCACACTCGCATCTCATGAATCCTAGTATAAATCACGCCACATGCTCTATACCCCCATTATCTACTTGTTTACTTGATATTGTCTCTCTCTCTCTCGAGGAAAATCTAACATCAGCTCGGCTTTATCCTCAAAAGAATCGAAAAATTTCCTTGACTCTATTTATTTCCTTGACATTGTCTCTCGAGTAGTGTTCACCATATGCTCAATCTTATCCTAAAAAAATCCAACATGTCCTTGACTCTACTTGAGAGGTCGAGTAGTTGAAGTTGTACTAAACTATATATTTCTTGAAAATACAGCCAAACATGGCCATGGCGGTTGGATTCCCCGTTTGGTACACATTATTTCCAAAAGAATGTATTTTTTTGGTTGATGTGATAGGGAATATGTTATTGAAAAAAAAAAAAAAATTTATTGACGTGATGGAAAATATTTTTTTATTGAAGAATGTGTGGTTAAAAATAAGTTAAAAAATGAGAATGAAAAAATAATGTGAATCAAACGGGGGCTAATAATGTCCCTAAAGTGCCTAAAAACTGAATTTCTAAACTTATAAATAACCAAAGGTTAAATATATTTATAGAACAGTTTTTAATAACTAAATTACATTTTACTTGTATGGAAAGTTGATAATCTTTACCCATTATCACAGTTATGTCATAAACTTTTTTCATCTCATTCTCACTCTCAAATTAACTTAAATTTTTCCTCATTATGGTTTCTCTCTAAAAAAAATTTAAAAATAGAGTAAAAAGATCCATTTGTCCATTGTATTTTTAAATATTAAAAAATTAATGCAAAAATGTGATTAAATATTTGATCCTCATCTTAAATCACATTAAAAACATTTTTGAACAAAAATTATGATTAAAGATAAGGATTTTGCCATGTCACTCCAGAGGGCGCATGTAACGCCCTTGTTCATCCAGGGCCCACGTGGCCCCTAGATGAATAGCAAAACATTAAGGATAATATTTTCTCATTAATAAAATGTTATCCATAAGAATTTGACGAAGGAAGAAGTTAAAAATGTGGAATAATAAATATAAATTCATGACCTTTGATATTAGAGACATCAATAATTGTCTACGATGGTCAATAAGGTGAAAACTACTCAATAGGTACTCTACGTAGAGCACCTCATGCTAGGTCGTCTACCACTACTAAACACTCTACTTGCATGCTAGATCGACTACTGCTACAAGACACTTTGCGAGTCAAGTATGACTCTTGAAATTTGGATATTTGAATACGCATTCTATCTTTTCTTTCCAAGTCTACGTTCTTAAATTCCTTACTAATTCTCATGCTAGAGGTACAATGGGAAGAAAGCTCCAACCTCATTTCGCAAGTAACATTTGTTTATTGGAGTAGCAAAAACACCTTGCGCCACCAGGAGGGAGAAGCATGATTGAAAATGTACACCTCACTCAGGAATTGTTGAGACAATATAAAAGGAAGAGAATCTTGCCAAGATGTCTCCTCAAGACTAATCTTAGGAAAGCATATAACTCAGTTGATTGGCGATTTCTTGAAGCTGTAATGCAAGGTCTGAGTTTTCCAAGCAGATTCATTGGATAGGTAACGGCATGTGTTACATCACCTTCGTATTCCACCGCAATTAATGATAGCAATCCCAATTTTTTAAGGGGAAAAGAGGCCTTAGACATGGAGACCCTTTATCACCATTCCTTTTCATGTTATGTCTTGAATATTTCTCAAGAGCATTGAAGGTGGCCACTAGGGACAACGAGTTTAATTATCACCCGAAAATGTGGAGGGCTGAAAATCGTTCATTTGGCATTTGCAAACGATTTAATGTTGTTTGCTAGGGGCAACGTCACTTCGGTACGCATATTGATCCAAACACTGTCCAAATTTGGAATTGCTCGGGATTTAGGATGAACGTTCATAAATCCAACATGTACACTGCTGGAATCCGATGGTTGGACTTGGATGAAATCCAAGAAGTCTCGAACATGCCTAAGGGACAATGCCATTTAGATACTTGGGGATTCCGCTTGCGGCAGGAAAATTGAAAGTTAGCCATTTTGCTCCTTTTTTTGGATAAGATTGTGACATATATTAATGCATGGATCCCATCCCGGCCACTGTAACGTTGAGAATTGTAAGGCTTTGCAGAAAATTCTTGTGGAACTCTAAAAAATCATTAGTTGCATGGACAAAGGTTTGTCTCCCTAAGGATGAGGGAGGTCTCGGATTTAGAGATATTAAAAGCTGGAATCTTGTATTGTTGACAAATTCCTTTGGAACATACATGCGAAAAAGGATACACTATCGGTGTAATGGGTTAACCATGTGTATTTGAGAACGACTTTTATACGTGAATGAACACCTGAGAAGGATGATTCACCATTGATCAAGAAGATACTATTTATTGCCCACTCGTTTATCCATACTGAAAGTAATATTGAGGCTGCCATTCAGAAAATTGCTACATGGATCCAGGGGCGGAGCCAGCTTGTTGGACTAGGGGGGGCCCACGGGGGTTCGGGGGCAGCGCCCCCGAAATTTTTTTTTTAGATACCTAAAGGAAGATTCTTATTTCGAAGGCATTTATAAATTGATTGGAGCCACTCTACGTCATACATTCTTTGGCTTGTCAATGAAACCAGCACCACAAACCTACAAATATCGGCTTCTACTTTGATCACATCATCACTGCTATTGTTAGGCGAAACGCCCATCTCGTCCCACCTCCTCAAACAAGAGCCACACGCCCCATCGGATCCACCATCAGATCCCAAAAGCTTGCAATCTTCACTTAAACTTTTCAATTTACTTCCTAACTTATTGACAACATCTGTCACTGAATAATCAGAGCATTCTCCATGTAATCCACTTGTTAGTCTCTCAATCCCACAACTAAAAACATCTTTCTCTTCACTCTTGAAACTATACAAGCAGTCATTTTGCTGTCTTATTCAAGAAAATTAGTTCGATTTGATTGGCTAGTCATCCGGGATTAAGGAGGTTAGAGCCTTAGAGTTAGATGTATAGATTGGGCTGGGCAGAATTTGAATTGTATTAATTAGTTTGGACTTTATCTTTGGGCTGAGATAAAAAAAAAAAAAAAAAAAATTGAGTCAAAAAAAAAAATTTTAGCCCAAAAGCCCAGGGTGGGCCTGTGCCCACCCTGGGCCATGAAGGGCTCCGCCCCTGCATGGATCCGTGGAGATAATAACATCTCCACAGCTTATGAGTATTTCAGACCGAGGGAGCCTAATACAATTTGGGCTAAAGTTGTGCGTAGCTCTGCATTATTCCAAAACATGTCTTTATGCTAAAACCAAACTCCTCACTAAAGATCGACTACAATACTTGAATGTGGGTATGATAGGTGTGTTTTTTTGTCATGTGTCAACCGAATCTGTCCAACATTTGTTCTTCCAATGTATAGCGACCATGGAAATCTAGTGAAAAATCAGAACATGGCTAAGCATCATTAGAGCAATGTCCACTATTGTGCTTTGAAATGGATTTAAAAAGAGGGACGAGGAACGACTTGGCATTACAAGGCCAATAAAATTGAATTGGCAAGTACAGTTTATCATATTTGGATTGCTCGTAATAGACTCATTTTTGAAAACCTTAGACTACATTATGATAGTATCATTATAAGGATCAAAACACATGTATACTAGGTCATATTTTTGTTGTAACCTTTTGTTTTGATTCAATTTGAGCTATTAGCTATGTGTCTTTAGATTGTTAATGTTTGTACATCCTTTTGTAAGCTTGGGTATGCCCAAGTGTATTTTGTACATGATACTTTGATCAATATAATTCACATTTACAGATCAAAATAAATAAATAAATGATCCATGCTACATGTATAGGGAAATTGCACATATTGATTCATTGAATTTTGAATGAAAAAATTATAGTTAAAACAGTCAATTAGATACCGCGGTTTCAACACTCATAAAATTATTTATGCTTTTTTCTTGTACGTGTATCATTTATATAACTACAAGTCGTTGACATGTGCATTGCATGAATTTTGTATTCGTTGTGTTTTTATTAGTATAGAAATTGTAGACGTTAAAAAAAAGTAGTTTCAGATTTATTGGATTATTCAAGAGTCTTAAGAGCATATTATTGCCTCGCTAATGCTTTATATAACAAGGTGATTATTTCAAAAGTTGATATTACAATACAAATAAACTCACCAAAAAAACATCACGTGTATGTAGAACATGACAGTACATGATAATAGAAACGTTTGACATACATAAAGATTGCAGGTTTACAGGAGTAAAAAATATTTGATTCATTAAATAATAAAGCATGCATCGAAAAATGGAAATGCATAACAAAGAAGTTGTAAAAGGATACCATGCAACATTTACAAAATAAAGTTAATGAGCTAGGATGGAACTTGTATGTGTATGCTAAGACATAATGGATAATTCTTGCATTGTCATTGTCGCTTCTTCTCCTGGTTTATATTTATAAACGCCGGGATCTGTATATACATTAAATATTGGAATAATTGCATCAAATCAACTAAAACACCTACCTAACCCCTCAAAAAAATGTAAAACATACCCAGTGAGTATGTGTCGTATTCTCTAATGTTCGGACTCTTAAAATAGTTGGATTACCCATGTCGGACACGATATGAGTATGAGTATGAGATATGTGTCGAATCCTCCAAGTTTCAACCGGACATAATAAAATTCTCACATACAAAGATGTTGATGAAGGCAAACTGTAATAATTCACTTCATATATTTTACAATGATTGTGTATACATTTATAGGTGAGAATTCAAGCTATACATAGTAAATAGAGCCTGTGATGGGAATAATCTGTAAATGGAAAGTTATGGCTTGATTTATGTGATCATATCATTTGATTGATTGTTGGTGTGCTGTAATACTCCCCCTCAAGTTGGAGCATGGAGATCTGTAATGCCCAACTTGGAGCGAAAGAAGATAAATAATTCACGTCCCAATGGTTTAGTAAAAATATCAGCTATCTGTTGAGAGCTCGAAACATAGGAGGTAGTAAGAAGGCCAGATTTGATTTTCTCACGAACAAGATGACAATCTAATTCAATGTGTTTGGTGCGTTCACGAAAAACCGGATTGTGAGCAATGTGAATGGTAGCCTGATTGTCACAGTGAAGTAGAATGGGCTGTGGATGGGGCACAGTAAGTTCTTGAAGGAGGAGGCGAAGCCAAACAAGTTCACAAGATGTAGTGGCCATCGCACGATATTCAGCTTCAGCAGAAGAGCGAGAGAGTGTAGATTGTTTCTTAGTGCGCCAAGAGATGGGGCTATTACCCAATTTGATGATGAAACCAGTTGTGGAGCGTCGTGTGAGTGGACAACTTGCCCAATCAGAGTCACAGAAGGCAGATATCTGAAAGCTACAATTGGATGAGAAGAAGAGTCCATAACCCGGAGTAGTTTTCAAATAGCGGAGCAAGCGATGAGCAGCCTGTAGATGAGGTTGTCGAGGAGTGTGCATGAATTGGCTTAGGATGTTGACAGCAAATGTTATATCTGGACGAGATATAGTCAAATAGATCAAACGACCAATTAATCGTCTATATAAGCTAGGATCATCCAAAAGATCACCATCTGAGTCATTAAGCTTGCAATGTTGTTCCATGGGAAAATAAGCAGGGCGAGAGTTGAGTTGGCCAGAATCAAAAAGAATGTCCAAAGTATATTTTCTCTGATTGATAAAGATGCCTTTAGGAGATCGAGCAACTTCAATCCCTAGAAAATACTTGAGATCACCAAGATCTTTGATTTTGAAGGTCTGTGCAAGATGCCGTTTGATAGAGTTGATGGCATAGATGTCATTACCAGCAACCAGAATATCATCAACATAGATAAGAACCGCAGTAAATGTTGTACCCTTGGTCTTAGTGAAAAGGCTGTGATCAGCTGCAGATTGACTAAAACCTGCAAGGATGAGAACATGAGATAATTTCGAATACCATTGACGTGAGGCTTGTTTGAGACCATATAATGATTTATGGAGGCGACAAACACGTGTCTCCCCTTGTCGACAATATCCAGGTGGTGGTTTCATGTACACTTCTTCATCAAGATCACCATGAAAGAAAGCATTGTGAACATCTAGTTGTTGAATAAACCAATGTTTAGCTGCAGCTATAGCAAGAAGACAACGAATAGTAAAAGTTTAGCCACAGGAGCAAATGTGTCATTGTAATCAAGACCTTCTACCTGAGTGAAACCCTTGGCAACTAAACGAGCTTTATGACGTTCAATAGAACCATCTGCACGCAATTTTGTTTTATAAACCCATTTGCAACCAATGGCTTTCTTACCAGGGGGAAGATGTTCAAGGGTCCATGTGTTATTGGCTTCAAGGGCTTGAATTTCAGAAGCCATGGCCTCTTGCCAATGAGGCTCAAGAATAACTTGAGAGAAAAGAACAGGGTCCTGAACATTTTTAGAGACAGAAGAGAGAAAAGCAAAATGTTTTGGACTAAAGAAACGGTAAGAAAGAAAATTAGGTAAAGAGTGAACCGTACCTGAGAAAGACTGGGAATGGGATGATGAACGTGGTCCCTCTGGAGGTAGATCTGAGCAAATGTAATCCTGAAGATATGTGGGGCGAGTGATTGTGCGTCGAGGTCTAGGTGATGGGGGGTCGGTAGGTGCATCATTATCTGGTGGTGTTGTTTGGGGAGATGAAGTGGGAGAGCCATGTTCATCATCTGGTGGTATTACTTGGGGAGATGAAGTGGGAGGGTCGCTTGTATCATAGGTTGAAGGTAAGGTAGTATGAGTTATATCGAGGGACTGTGTAGTGTCTGGGAAAGTGTGTGGTGATGAGGTATCTGATGGTTTCATGGTGGTAGCAAACGGAAATGTAGATTCTATAAGCGGACATCACGAGATAGGAATATCTTCTTGGTTTGCAAGTCATAGACACGATAGGTGTGTGGAGTTTGAGAGTAGCCTAGGAAGACACATGGTGTGCCACGAGGAGAGAACTTGTCCCGATGAACATTTAAAGTGCGTGCATAACAAAGACATCCAAAGACACGTAGATGATCATAGGTGGGGGACTTGTTGAAAAGGAGGTCATAAGGAGTCTTGTTATTAAGAGAAGGAGTTGGAATCTGGTTAATTAAATAAGTAGCAGGAAGTATGCATTCACCCCATAAGGAAATTGGTAAATTCGCATGAAAGCGAAGACATCGAGCTACATTTAACAGGTGACGATGTTTTCGTTCAGCTACCCCTTTTTGCTGGGGTGTTTCAGCACAAGTACGTTCATGAATAATGCCATGGTCAAGGAAAAATTGTTGCATACGACGAGAGAGAAATTCTTGTCCATTATCTGACCGAACATGTTTGACATGACAATTAAACTGTGTGTGGATCATTTTAATAAATGTGGTCAGACATGTAAATGTTTCAGATTTGAAGCGCATGAGGTATACCCAAGTAACACGTGAAAAATCGTCAACAATGGTAAGAAAATAATGTGCACCAGTTGTAGAGGGTGTGGAATATCCGCCCCAAATATCACAATAAATCCGATTAAAAACAAAAGTACTTTTATTTTCGACCAGTTTGAAGGGGAGGTGTGTATGTTTGCCCCGAATACAACTGTCACAATTTTTAATTTTATTTGAATCACATAAAAATTTTGGAATGCAAGAATTGGAAGGATGACCTAAACGAAGATGCCATAGGTCAGGAATGGATGCAGGGTCTGCCGTGATTTGAAGTGCAGTTGGATTAAATGGTTTGAAATGATAGAGTCCTCCACGTTCGTCACCCATCCTAATCAGTTTCCTCGTGCGTTGGTCCTGAAATAAACAAATAGAAGGGGAAAAATTGATAACACAATTAGACGATTTAGTGAGTTGACTGACTGAGATTAAATTAAAATTAAAATCTGGAACAAAGAGAACGTTATAAAGACATAATTGGGGGGAAATATAAATATGACCCATATGCGTGACTTGGGCCTTGGAGCCCGTAGGTAAAGTGAGAGATTGACAATGGGCCCAAACATGTGTGGCCATGGGCAAATTGGAGATGCATGATATGTGGGCTGATGCCCCACTATCAATTATCCAAGGGATTGGGGAGATTGAGGGAGAGATACCAGAAAAGGCAGAGAGTGCGTTGGTGTTGGGTTGCAAAAGCTCCATCAATTGTTGGTATTGCTTGTTTGATAGACCAGGGATTGCACTCGTTGAGGAAGGAATTGAGGTACTGGACACCATGTTCGCTGTGGGTGTTCGATTTTTACCGAAAGTTGATCGCAGGGGCTGCTTCGGTTTATTGATGTTCCAATGAGCAGGGTAACCAATGATTTCGAAGCAAGAGGACTCTGAATGGCCGTCCCTTCCGCATTTAGTACATTTTTTACCATTGCGAGGACGGGACCCAAGATTGGTTATTCGTGTGACAGCCATGGCGGTCGTTTCGGGGTTGGGTAGCAAGGGAATTTGTAAACGGCGTTGAGTTTCTTCTTGATGAATGGTGGCATATGCTTTGGTGATTGTAGGTAGAGGGTCCATGGCTAGAATTTGGCTTCTGGTGTTGCTGAAGGTGTCATTTAGGCCCATGAGAAACTGGAAGAGCTGTTCAGTATTTTCAGTTTTCTGGTCATTTTGTCGAGCTGAGCATGTGCAGTTGCTGGGTTCAGTGAGAGTATGTAACTCGTCCCAGAGGCCTTTGATGGTGTTGTAGTAAGCTGTGACTGTCATAGAGTCTTGGCGGAGATTAATGAGATCCCGTTTGAGACGATATAGGCGTGTGTTGTTACTTTGAGAGAAACGATGCTCTAAATCAGTCCATATGGCTAATGGATTGTCACAGTAGATCAAGCTTTGGCGGAGAGATTTGTCGATAGAGTTAAGGAGCCAAGAGAGAACCATGTCGCAGCATCTTTCCCACAGTGTAGCTATCGAAGTATCTGTAGGTTTCTTGAGAGAGCCATCAACAAAAACTAGTTTATTTTTGGCATTGAGAGCCATTCGCATGGAGCGACGCCATGTGGGATAATTATCACCGGTTAGAAGTTCCGGGACCAAGATAGCCCCTGGATTATCAGCGGCAGTTAGGAAGTAGGGTGAGGTGAGGTCACTAATAAGCTGAGAGGGCGTTTGCACTGTCATTTGGGTGTTGTCTTCAGCCATTGTGAAAAATTTGGACAAAAGTTAGAGATCCCAATGATCAATTGGCTCTGAAGAAACTAGAAGATGTTGGCAGAAGAATTAATTTTTCTGGAAGAAGAAGTTCTGTGCTCGAATCATAAACTGGAAGAAGTTGGCAGAAGAAGTAGCCTTGCTGAAATTAGAAATGAGGTTGGCAGAAAGATTGATTTTGCTGAAATCAGAAACTGATGTTGCTAGAAGAAAATTCTGCTTCTGAACAAGAAATTGCTGCTGGGAATTTTGTTGGACGGGTGTTGGCGGAAGTTTCGATCTTACCGCTCTGATACCATAATAAAATTTTCACATACAAAGATGTTGATGAAGGTAAACTGTAATAATTCACTTCATATATTTTACAATGATTGTGTATACATTTATAGGTGAGAATTCAAGCTATACATAGTAAATAGAGCCTGTGATGG
>CAIGRF010248569.1:18557-31001 GCA_903798235.1 Fraxinus ornus
TTTTTTTTTTTTTTTTTTTTTTTTTTTTTTTTTTTTTCTTTTCTTCCCCCCTTTTTGCTACGTGTAAACCTTGAGTCGTTGAGAGGGTGAAGAAAAGTGGCGACGCTAGGTTTTCTCTTCTTCTTTCTTTCCATTTTCTTCTTTTTTCTTCTTCTTTACCCCTATGTATCGATTAGTATTATGTTTGTATAAAATAAAAACAAATTCCATATAGTGCTATTTAGTGCTCCATTAAATCCAAATTGCAATCAAACACCTCATTTTTTATTTTATATAATAATTAGTAATCACATAATCGAAACTAAACCCCATAACTCAATTTTATTCATCTTAACTCCTTTTTCAATGCATATTTCCTTCTTTGTAAATAATTGATTTTGGCATATTCAAAATGATATCTTGAATTAGTGAAAAAATCGAAATTTAAAAGACGTGAAATTTGAACTCTTTTTAGTCATATCCACATATCCTATATTTTAGAAAATAAAAGATCCGACACTTAAATAGTATAAGTACCCGATAACCGTACACGAGTCCGAGCATCATAAGTTCTATTTTCTAGATTGCATATATATGTTGTTGTAAAGAGGTTTTGCTTCATGCGTGTCGTATGCCTCTTATTGTGATCTATGTTGTGATAAGTTAATAGAATAGACTAATTTTCTATGTGGAAGTAGTACTTCCAAATTTATATTTCCTATAATATTCTTATGTAATGGGAGTAGCACTCCCATATTTAGATTTTCTGCAAAGTCTCTGAAGTTGGATACTATGATGAGAATTATAGGAGAATGGGAAATGGGAGAGAAGATGAGAGATGAGAGAGAAATAAAAGAAGAATAAGGTGAGAAGAAGAGAGAAATTGGAGAAGAAATATGTCATTTTTTATTCATTCAAAGTCTCTTCTATTACATCGCAAAAAGAACCCTTTATTGGTTGTGAAATATTCTATCTTGAGAAGGAAAATATCTTATGGAAGTGGCGACTCAATGAGTGCTGTCGACAAGATGAGCAGCTTTCCCAAAGAAAGTATTGATCTCAGTGGCAATGACAACAACCTCAATCTCTCTTTGTTTGCAAGTGGAGCCTCTAAACACTTCATCCCCAGGGTTTTTAGTTATTGGCAATGATTGGCCTGTGAGGGTAGATTGATCAATCTTGAGTGGATCTCCTTCAAGAAGTCGAACATTCGCTGGGATTATATCTCCCAACTTGATGCTGATGATATCTCCTGGCACAGGATCGCAGCTTCCTCCTCAGACCATCTGTCGTCTCTCAGGACCTTCACGAAACAAAATGCATAAACTCTAAGTTGAAAACCAAGAAAATGGGACATGGTAGTGTTAATGCTTCAGCTAAATCTAACAATACCTTTGTCTTGGTGCAAGGCCTGCCATTAGTGTCGTTGAACATACCCGTCTGAAAAATGAATCTATGGAATACAAATTTTAGAATAAGACATTAGTGTTACAATGGTTATGCACAAGTCTTTCCACTAGAATGATATGTTCACACAATCTTAAGGCTTAAAAAATGGAGGAAAAAATAATTCAAGTGCCAACATAATCACTAACTCTGGAAGTTTTATTGCTAAAGTTTTATTGGCCATTGGAATACCACCTTGTTGAGTAAACTTCAAATTTAGTAGAAAACTATTAATTTAAAGATAATATATTTTTTATAATTTATTTATTTGTTTATTATTGTTATGCAAATGATTCCCACTTCGAAATGGAGATCGACATGTCCAGGCAGGTCGCAGGGGTCGAGGGGGCAGTGCCCCTCGTGTTGCCCTCGAAAAGAATTCTAGTTTTCGTGTATGTATGGAATGAAGTTGTTTTTTCAGAGGGGATTGACCGATTTTTTTGTTTTTTTTTTCTTAATTCTGAATTCAAACATAAAAATTGTAAAGATTAATATCTAATATAATTGAATGTCTTCTAGTATTAATATTAATAGAATAAAATGTTCATTTTTTGACAAAAAAAATAAGAAATAAATTAACAATAATTTCAAAAATATAATTTTTTTGTCTAGCAAAACGCAGCGCGGAGTNAAAAGGGTTTGGAGGCGGACATGTCTGTGTATGATAAAAACAATGTTTTTTTTTTTTTTAAACTATGTTTCAAGATTTTGCCAACTTCCTAAATTGCCAAGCGGCCTATTGACATCTTCTCAAAAGGAATTCCTCCAACCCAACAAATAGAAAAAATAATTCTTCTTCCACCGTCTTTTAAATCGAAAGAAGCTTTTTTGCTTTTCAACACACGATCATCTGGAAATATTCCCAATTTTCCGGCGCCGAAGCGTCCAACAGGTAGAATAAAGTTATGCTTCGTATGTACAGAATATCTCGCCGGAATATTCGCCTTCCCCTCCTCCGCCGCACCTTATGCTCCGGACGAAATCCAGAAAATTCCACCGATGCCCTGAACAATCTGAAGAATTCCCAAAATGTCTCTCTTCCTCCCGCCGTGCACCAGAATCACCATCCTGCCCCTCTATCCTCCTCCTCCGCATTCCTGCCCAAAACTTCCATACTCGCCGCCCTCTCCGCTACCCTGCTGGTTGCTTCCTACGTGCTTATTCCAACCGAAGACGACACCGTTTCGGGATCCAGTAACAAGAAGTCGTATTTATTAAATAAGGAAATTGAAAATGCGATTGAAAAGTCAAATGAATCGTTTCATAAGATATTGAATAGAATGAAGCGGACAGGAGTAGCGGCGTCGGTGCTCTGGCAGTCTTTAAGGTCAATTATGTCATCGGCCAACCACGAGGTTCGGGCAGGGTTTGAGCTTCGGGTGGCAGCTTTGCTGGCTGACATTGTGGCTGCAAGTGAGAATAGGAGGGCGGCCATTGTTGAGGCAGGTGGGGGTAAGGTGGTGGATTGGTTGTTGCAGACAGTGGCAGTGCCCAAAGAAGGGAATGGGACGCAGTCTGAGTCTGCAAGGGCATTGGCGTACTTAATCGCAGATGCCAATGTGAATAAGGCCGTCTTTTCACGGCCTGATGCTGTTCCGAATTTGTTAAGGTTTATTTTCTCTGCTCAACCTCGGCGATCAAAGAAAGTGAGTGCTTTCAATTTATTTCTTTCTTATTTTGCCTGTTGTGGATGTCTATGTGAATTAATTAATCAATTCCATTTTAGCTCATTTTTGTTATAGTATTGGGTATTTGCTTTGGTTGGTGATGGGGGGTAGACTTTGTACATGATTTTTAAGTGATTGGTTATTACAGTGTGAAATATGTAAGGCAATGTTGATAAAGATTTTGGATGGCGTCGATCAGCATTTGTGGCTTTTATCGCGGTTTTGAGAAATTGAACGGAAGAAATTAATAATGTTTTATTTATTTTATTTTCTTTCCTTTTTTCTTTCTTTCTTTCTTTCTTTCTTTCTTTCTTTTTTTTTTTTGAGGGGGTGGGGGACAGCATTGGCCATTGTGTGAAACTGGTAAATTATCCTCGCTGATGTGATTGTAATTTTTGGGTTAATTTGGTTTTTCAATTATATAGCCATTAGTCTGGTGAATAATAAATATTGTACAAGGAAGTTGCAGAAATGTAATACTACTATTTGGATCATAGTTCGCAATGCACACATTTTTTTTTGTTATACCTGTTCTGTTTTTAAGGGGTTTGTAATGATTTTTTCTGATGCTTTTCAATTTTCTTAACATTGATGTACTGCATTCTGTGGGAGCAGCAGTCCAGACATAATTCATTCGATCATTCTGATTCATTGAAAGGAAGGAGCATGCTTGTAGCAGCAATTATGGATGTTGTCACTTCCAACTGTGATGGTATGGAAAAGTTATCTTTTAAGCCCTTGCTACCAAAAAATGCAAAAATGAGAGATATTGCAGCAGCTATTGAAGTTATTGAGGAGGGTGGAATGCATTGGGATGAACAACATGGGGATGAAGATGATGATAATGGTGACCAAGGAATGAAGGGTATTGGAATCAAGGTTCTTGGAGGTACCACAGTGTTAGGGCTTTCACGAGCTAGTGGGTTTGTAGAGATAGATCATTCTGATGCCCATCACTCAAGAACAGAGAAAAATGTGCCAAAGAATCTCTTGTTTAACAAAATAAAAGAAAATTCTCCAGCGCAAGCCAATCTATCTTCTGCAGTTGTTCCTGGCCTTTGGGATGATTTGCATTCTGAACATGTGGCTGTCCCATTCGCTGCATGGGCTCTAGCAAACTGGGCAATGGCATCTGAAGTTAATCGTTCTCATATTCAAGAACTGGATCGGGATGGACATGCAGTCATGAGTGCTTTGATGGCACCTGAGAGATCAGTAAAATGGCATGGAAGTTTGGTAGCTCGGTTGCTCTTAGAGGACCGCAATCTGCCATTAAATGATTCTGTTTCTGATTGGAGTTTCAGTCTTCTTTGTACTATTTCTCATGCGAGCAAAACTCAGGATATATCTTTGGCTCAAGTGGCTTTGTCCGCATTATTGGTTTCTATTGAGAGAAGCCCCAAATCACAGGAAGTTGTAATGAACAAGGGTCTTCATTTGATGAGAGAAAGTGCTAAACGAACGTTGAAGCATAAACCTGTCCAAGAATCGCTGGCGAAAGCTTTGGAATTAATTTGTTCCGGGGAACTGCATATGTCTCTTGAAGAGAGTCATAAATGGTCAGCCATTCTGCTTCCTTGGGTATTTGAAAAGTTCAGCTCTGACACAATCCGTTCTTCAGCAATAAATATCCTTTCACATATTCTTGAAGATTATGGGCCATCCTCGGTACTGATATCTCAAGCATGGTTAGCTGTGTTGTTAACAGATGCTCTGAGCTGCAGAAAGACCACCTTAACAAAAGGAAATGCTCAGCTTACAAGTGATAAAGTGAAGGTCTGTTGGTGCATTCTAAATTGAAGCTAACAATTACATAACTCTACATAATTCAGTTGTGATACAAGTTTTATACTAGTGATTTTATTTTTTATTTTTTTGTCTTTTTACTTGATTTCATGGAAGTGTTAATTCTTTGCAGACACAAATTGACTTGTCAAATGTTGTTTCTGGCGCCCAGACTACAAATCAGTTAGCAAGTGCTGTTGTTAATTTAGCAGGAACACAATTGGGGACAACTACTGACAGTGATAATGCATTTCCATTAGCTGATCTTCTCTCACGTGAACCTTTTGCAGGACCATTTAAGTATCTTAAGAAAGACAAAGCACCAAAGATTAGTGCTGCAGATTCTGCATTGGCCACCCTAAAAGGGATTAAAGCACTAACTGAAATATGTGCTGAAGATTCTCTTTGTCAAAACAAAATAACTGACTTTGGAGTCCTGTGTTTACTTAGACGCCTTTTATTGGAAGATGATTATGAGCAACTAGCTGCAATTGAAGCATATGATGCATCAAGGGCCCTGGAAGCACAAGATCCGGTGCCATCTGCCCCTGGTGAGTCTTCTGGGGTTGACACTAGTGGTCAATCCAATTTGCGAGTTACAGATACAGCTCACATTCGAAGGCATGCAGCTCGGCTGCTAACGGTTCTTTCGGTTCTTCCGAAGGTTCAGAAAAAAATTGTAGCAGATGAGTTTTTGTGTAAATGGCTTGAGGAATGTGCTAAAGGACAGATTCCAGGCTGCAGTGACCTTAAAATTCAGAGTTATGCCAGGGCAACCTTATTAAATGCATTTTGTTGTGATGAAGCTGGTGAAAATCGTGAAAATGACGATGTGCCTGATGGAAGTTATTTGAACAAGAAAAATACTTGCAATCACTATGCTGACATGATATTTTTAATTAATCCTGAATTGCCACATTGGAAGTGTATCGAAAAAAGAATGCCAAACTCTGCTAATAAATCATCACCAGGTAATGATGATTTTGCTGAAAGGGAGCATGGAGCTTTGGGTGATGATAGCTCTCCTGCTTCAACATCTGGCTATAAAAGCTACTCAGAAATGGAGCTTCCTCCACTGGATGTTGTCTTTGTCCATGGTTTACGTGGGGGTCCCTTCAAAACTTGGCGGTTATCTGAGGACAAGTCATCAACAAAGTCTGGCCTTGTAGAGAAGATTGATGAAGAGGCTGGGAAACAAGGAACATTTTGGCCCGGGGAGTGGCTTTCGGCTGACTTTCCGCATGCCCGCTTGTTTAGTCTCAAATACAAGGTTAGTATGGTTTGTTCTTTGCTATTATAAAACATTGCAGAACACTTTACATCTATTGATTTAATAATTTAGCGTTTGACATTATCTGCTTCCATTTGAAATTGGAACCAGATTTCAATTTTAATTTATCATATATGAATTAAGAGGTCTTTCAGTGGATTTTTTCTTTCCTTTTCTCATATTTTCACTTCTGTTCTACTGTTCAATGCAGACAAATCTTACTCAGTGGTCTGGAGCAAGCCTACCTCTACAGGTTTGTAATTCTTTAACTCTTCACTAATACACATTTGATGTTACTTTGGGAGTAAACTCATGATTTTTGTCTGCTTAACACCCGAATACATTGTCTCTTAATTATATGCGAAGTTTGATGACCTTTTCCTCAAATAGATGATTGAGTAGTGTAGAGTGGACTCACCGAGATCATGGTCTTTGTATCTGCATTGTTTTTTTTCATTGTAAGTCATAGTTTATTATCATGTCAATATATTTGCAATTCTTGACTACTTTTACATTGAATGTATTTCCATAAAAAGAACATTATTTGCATAGTGCACCACTATATTTCTTCAGATATTGTTTTAAGCTAGTTGATTGAATTTTCAATTTTCGAGTAGTGGTCATTAATTATTATCCATTAAGAAGTCTATATTGTTAAATGATGCAGCAGTGTAGATTATAGTTGTTTTGGAACAGTTCACCAGAAGTATATATAGGACCTCATGCTGCTCTCTTTTCAATTCTTGAACAACGTGTTTTGCTGAACCACTTGTGGTATTGGAAGTTCTTCTGTTTGGTGCATTTTACTTGATGCTATATGATTTGTGTAGATGCATGAACCTTATCAAATTTTGCAGGAAGTGAGCTCCATGTTATTAGAGAAACTTGTTGCTGCAGGCATTGGGGATCGGCCCGTCATCTTTGTAACTCATAGGCAAGACAGCATTCTAACTTTGTCCTATGCTCATTTTCTTCGATGTCTTGATTGATATTGCACATTGGTGATTTCTCACTTGTCTTCAATTTGCATGCTACAATTCATTTTGTAATGGAGTTTACGGATCCCTAATTTTTGAGTTAGAGAATAATGGTCCGATCATGTATCTCAGATAACTTCAATCAATTTATGGACTTTGCAGATTGAGCTGATGTATGGAGGGCAGTAGAGAAAGTAGTGACTGTAAAGTCTTGTGTGAAGAAGTTAGTACAGGATTAAGCTGTTACAGAATGAAAAAAAAAAAAAAAATGTATGCTTCTTGCATGGGAAGAAAACTTGATCTGTACTTCATGACACTGTATTTCATTCAAGCTTGTTTGCATTAAAGTATGGTTAAACCTGTCAGTTTGAATCTTTTCAAAACATGACTATATTCCAAGCAAGAGATCACGGATGAAAATAAGATTTTTGGATGGTAACATGACATATGATGTATCTGTGACCACCAAAATAAGAAAAAAGATCTCCACTAATTACACATGAAATTTTTTTCCGTTTCTCATGGTATATCCATTTGTTGGCTATTTTGTAAGCAATTGCAGATTAAATGCATTAAATCTGTAATTAATATAATGGCTGCCTTTCTTCCTGCAGCATGGGAGGCCTGGTTGTCAAGCAGATGTTGTATCAAGCAAAAGCAGAAAACAAGAGTAATTTTGTTAGCAATACTGTAGGAGTTGTATGTTTCATCCTTCCAAATAAAAGACATGTGCCTGTTTAACTTTGCCATAATTAAACAGTTCTGTACCCATATTTTCTTTAACAATTCTTTTTGTGTTTTTTTTCAGGTATTCTATAGCTGTCCGCATTTTGGCAGCAAACTTGCAGACATGCCTTGGCGCATGGGTCTTGTGTTACGCCCTGCACCTTCTGTAAGTGTGAGACATTCATATATTGAGTCCTCTTTCCACTGTTTCCACTCCTATCCCGAACTGTGATTGAATTGTAGCCTCTCAAATTGAAAATTACAATGCATACAAAGTTCATGCTGATGGCAATTTTTTCTGCTATGGTCAGATAGGAGAACTGAGAAGTGGATCACCTCGGTTAGTGGAACTTAATGATTTACTCCGTCGTCTTCACAAGAAAAAGATGCTTGAGGTTCTCAGTTTTTGTGAGGTAATGTACTCATATTATGTGATTGTTGAATTCTTCTGAGTGTCTGCAAATTGGGATCTTGACGTTTCTTTGACATTTCAACAGACCAAGGTAACTCCAATTGTGGAAGGCTATGGAGGTTGGGCCTTTCGAATGGAGATTGTACCCATGGAATCAGCATATCCCGGATTTGGTGAACTTGTTGTAAGTTTTCTGGACTTTGATGCTCTAGTTTCCTTATTCTAACTCCAGTATATTGTGCTTGACATCTCTTGATTTGATTGTATCGTGGTCCCTGTCATAAAAATCTGTGGACAAGCATATGATATTATGCGTTATTAATTTATTGTACATAAGAGAAGCAATCTATCAAGGTTTTAAAAATTTGCTATTGGTTATGTAGTCGACACCATTGGGTGAGATAATGAAACTGTGGAGTCTAGTTGTATTTAGGGCTGGAAGTTTTTGGACATGCAAACTGCAAGTTTTACGAGTATATTCTTTGCTAGAGATTGCATGTATTTTTCTAGTTTAGTTGACCAGCCAGTTACTGAATAATCTTATTGATATCATGCTTGTGGAAAGAAGAATAAAATGTATGAACAGCTTGCTTTAAACTATTATGACTTGTGACATGAGATCATAAAAGGATATACTGTGACTATACAATAAGTCAATAATGACACTAATGGTTTCAAAACCCTTCTCACTGTTAGGTGGCGTGTATAACGTTAGGGTCCTAGTTAGACATGTAACTTGCGAAATATGGGATTATTAGAAGAGTTGATTCTTTCCTTCGTAGTGCATATTCATGGCCTTTAGGACTTGCAGTACTAGATTGTATTGCATAGGACAGGAAAATATATTTCTTCTTTCTGACTCCTTAATCTTGTCCAATACTGTACAATCCTATGTGCCAAACATGTTATAAATCCATTTGCTGTCTCAATACAGGTATTGGATTCAACAGACCATGTAAACTCTTGCAAGCCTTTAAGCCGTGCTGATCCTTCGTATAGAGATACTTTAGAGTTTTTGCAAAAGCTGAAAGCACATTATACATGAAAAGATTGTGTATATAAGTAGATACCTAGGCTGTTATTAGAATCATGGTATTGATGCTGTGGAATGGAGTTGGAGGCTGTCCCCTGTCCAGGAGTAAGAGGCCCTGCATTCTTCCAGATATGATAAAGGGTTCCAGATGCTGCTCACCACTCCTTCAGGCCAAGGACCTGGTCGAACCGTCATTTCAGGATTTGCAGTCTCATACATTCCAATATGTTACCATGCAAAACCCGCTACCACCTCATGTTCCAAATTCAAACGATTGTTCTTCCTTCTCCAGCCTGGTCCTGACTTTTAGAACTGCTTCTAAATTCCTACGGGATGCCATCATAACGTTATACAAATTTCAAGGCTCGTCTTTTCAGCAACTCTACTGATCAATATACCGAAACTCTGGGAAAATTGGAAACTTTTTGTATAGACAGTTACCTTCTTGTATACTGATACATTGTGTGTGGTCATATCCCCTGCATGATAGAGGGATCAATTATTGAAGGAAGCCCTCTTTTATTTTTTTTCCCCTTTTCAGCCTTCAAACTGATTTTGTGGCTTTGAATAGGGTTTTTGGGGATGGTTGTGAATATGTTATGACATTTGTATATTTAATTGTTAATAAATTGACAAGGAAAAGGTTGTAATATGTGTTGTGAATTTTTTTTTTCCCAAATAAGAATATTATTGATAGACAATTATCCGGAGGATGTTTGATACCGTTTTTAGAGTATTTTTAAGAGACTTTTTAAATACAAGATATTCTTCATTTTAGAAAGTAGATGCTTAAATGTAAGTTTCAAGGGACTATTTAACTTTTTAAAATATATAGTGGATTTGACTTATAAATTTTGAGAGTTAAATCGATTCTTTATTCTTATTTTATAATGATTTCATAAAAAAACTAAAGATAAAAGAAGGGGAAAAAAATCAAAAGTAAGGTGTTTAAGTTTCTAAATTCACAAATCAGGTTTATAGTTTGAAAATTAAAAAATCAGGTATGAATTTAATTAATTAAAAATATTTATTAAATAAAGATAATAAAGTCACATTTTATAATTAATGGTCACAAATTCATAATTATAAGTTACAGATTTATTTACTGGTCACATATCGTCAAATTAATTCGTCACATATTATTTCGTGGTCACAGATCAAAAATTTTGTAGGTGACATATTATTTCGAAGTCACATATCATTCAAATTACCGGTCACATTTTATCTATGGGTCACATAAGTTACAGTTTATCATTTTATTGACATTTAACAGGTCACATTTTATGGTCACGCAAGTCACAGCACCGTGCCCAAGCCAACCACCGCGCCACAACACCGTGCACAGCGGCGATGAACTGTTGCGCACAGACTGCTACTGCAGCACGATGAACTGCTGCTGCGCCGTGAGCCGTTTCCGGCATCAGTCGGCGTGTCATCGTTCACAGCAGCGTCAATACTGCCGTTTAGAGATAGAGGACACCACCGCCAAAACACCATTCACCACCACCGTCGCCCCAAAAACAACACCACACTGCACCACTACACACTCGCCAGATCTACCACAAAAAAATGGCCACCGCATAAACACCATCACGACTACGCACAAAACTCCATTCAAATCCACCCATCCCAATGCTGCTTCTGCTTCGCCTCTTCTTTAGAGCAGCACCACGGCGACGTCGGCCTGATGGAGTGGGTGGATCTCCTTCTCTTCTTCATCATAGCAACCCAGCCCTTGTCCTGGAGCTTTTGCCGAAGTATCCCCGTTTCTGATTCCAATTTCGTGCGTCGCGACTCTGTAGATGACGGCACAGAAGAATCTTCCAACTTGTTTTTCAATATCCAAAAGCTGCAAATTGCCACCAATTTCTTCTCCGAAATGAACCGACTGGGTCAAGGTGGCTTTGGAGCCGCCTACAAGAAATTACCAAAATCAATAAATAACTTTCATTGATTGCAAATATGACCTGACTTTTGCATAAATAAGTTTTAGACTTGATTTTTAAAAAGCAATTTTTAAACACCTGATTTTTTATAATTTCCCTAAAAGAAATTAGGTTTTTCGACCCATAAAGGTGTAACTTTTTTGCTTGCAGGTGAAATAAGAAAAAATATTTAAACAAATTTAACTACAAAAAGTTATTTTAAAAGCAATTCATATTAAAATTAAAACTTAAATCAATAATTAATTTTAATTATTTAATTTAATGAATCTACAATTTTTTATAATATCTTTCATCAACTTTTATTTAAATTTTATTAAGAAATTGATTTTAAGAGCTTGTTTGGTAAAGTTTAAAATTCAATTAAAATTAAAAATATAATCGTTATTGAGTCCTACTCGTCTAATAAAAATTAACAATAACGATTAATTTTCAATTTTAATTCGATTTTAATCTATGAATACACCCTAATTCTTATAAAAAAAATGCTATACTTCACTTTGCACATACTCGAATAAGCAAGGAATGGCGCGTTGGTTGTGTCCTACTGCACCTGGAACCTCCTTGCTGAAACCCTCAATTTCTTTACCACACCAAAAAATTCCCAAAACCGAGTTATTCAATTTCACAATATTGAAGAATCGTGTACTCAAAAACCCATTGAGTTTTCGCTGCTCAAGCTCCACGACACCCTCCTTACTGTCAGGTTCAGAAAGTGAATATGAAACCGAAGAAGAATGTGTTAGTGAATATTATGATGATGAAGAACAAGGGTCATCTTCCGGAATGGTGGAAAATGGGAAAAGCCCGCCACCAGTGTTGCGGCGCCGGCGGAGGTACAGGAAACAGTACCCGGGTGAAGTGAAGGGTATCACTGAGGAAATGAGGTTTGTTGCAATGAAACTGAGAAACAGTGGCAATAAGAAAGGGAAAGAGAATTTATCTGTTGATGATGAAGAATTGGAAAAGACTGGTGAAAAAGGGGAGAATTCTTCATTGGATAAGGAAAATGATGATAATAATCAAAATGGGGAGACATGGCAGCCCAGTATGGAGGGATTTTTGAAGTATTTGGTGGATAGTAAGCTGGTTTTTAGTACAGTTGAGCGCATTGTTGATGAGTCCAGTGATGTTTCTTGTTAGCTCTTTACTCTCTGGCTCTCTCTTTTTGTGTGTGTGTGTGTGTGTGTGTGTTTTTTTTTTTTT
>CAIGRF010248580.1:0-11648 GCA_903798235.1 Fraxinus ornus
AAACAGGTCGGATTTTTGCCTCTAAACGATTTCTACGAATGAGGATGTGAACCTGAACGGATACGAAGGGGAGACAAAGAAGAAATCGATGGAAAATAGGTCGGAAATTGAGATTTATAGTTGGATTTTGCTCGGATACTCATATTTTTCCTTTGAAGATTTGGGGCTACAAATGGGGAAGGATATTACGTTTCTGAGGAGGGAGGGAATGTGGTTTGAGCTTGTACATGTTGGGCTTTGGTTTTACCAATTGGACGTAATTAATATTTCACTAAAATGTTAATTAGAGTTTAAGGGTATTAATCAAAACACTGTAAAAAAAAAAAAAAAGGTATGGGGCCTAACTTCCTCAAAAATTAAGGGGAAATGAATTGCAATGTTAAAAGACTTGTACTTGGGTTATAAATGGGCATTTTCAATGCAAAAAATTCAGGGCCCAGTGAGGGAAGTAGTAAGGGATTAAGTATCACCCATTTCAAATTAAGAATATAGATTTTAAATTTCAAAAATCAGGTTTTTATTAAAATTTATTTATAATTTAATTAATTAAATATATTAATGTCACAAATCTATACAATTTGGTTATAAATTAACCATTTAATTAGTCACATTTTATTTTTCAAATCAAAATTTTTAGATGTGTCAAATTATTTTACGGTAGCAATTCAAAAAATTTATAGGTCACTGTTTTTTCATCGGTCACAAATTAAGAATTTAAAAGTCACAATTTCTTTATCAATCACAAATTACAAATATTATAAGTCACAACTTATTATACCGTCACAAATTATCAAATTACAGTCACAAATTAACATTTTTTAGGTCACATATTATTTTTTGGTTACAATTTATCTTTTTAATTGGTCACATATTGTTTATTGATTATAGATTAACCAATTTAATGGTCACAATCAACCAGATAATCTGTGATCACCATCAACGCTTACGACAATCACCTCGCCACTGCTCCACCACCACTGTCGCCGCCTAATAGCAACATCACCATCTCAAACAAACCAACACCACAACCTCATAGCACCACTGTCACCACCTCTAACAAACTACCACTCTCAACTTCAAAACTACCACCGCCAACAACAAGATCCACTGTTGCCTCTACCAACAGAACTACAGCCCCCACCAGATCCAACATAATCGACCACAACACAAAAATAACCACTATCGCCAATGCTGACCACATCACAAAAATAACCACGACCACCACCGCCGTACGCACGCACACACACCTAACTACTGCACCACCATCGCACAGCCGCACACACCACCACAGTCGCGCACCATTGCCCACCCATAAAGTTCTCTGTTGATTGTTCCCACCTCTACACCGCACACCTCCATCACCACCGCACTGCACCACTCAAAAATAAAATAATAATGTCTTGAAAAGGACAGAGATTCTACTGCGAATGGTAGTGTCGACGGGCTGCAGTGTCGACTGACGATCATAGGGAGCAGCGAGCGCGACGAGCTCCGCTGTGCGAGGAGGGGAAGAAGCGGCGATGGCGATTTAAGTAAAGAGACGGGAGAGGAGATGAGAGAATGGAGAGGAGATGAGAGAAAATCTGATTTTAGAGTTTGGATGGAGGTAGATAGTGTAGGGGTGTGTATATAAATTAATTTATATTGTTATTAATATTAAAATATATCTGATTTTTGAAAAATGAAACTTCCTACGAGCTTGTTTGGTTTAGATTTTTTGGAGTAAGAATTGATTTTGAATAGTGATATGATGGGAAATGTGTGGTTGAAGAGGAAGAAAAAAGTATTGATGTGATGTAAAATATTATTTTATTGAAGAATGTGTGGTTGAAAAGTGGGAATTGATTTACTGTAGAATTGAAAAATCCAAACCAAACAGGCCCTACATGATTTTTGAATATTGATTTTGAAAAGTAGATTTTGTTTTATGTTTCCCTTAAAGAAAATGGCAGCAGATGATGTGAAAATTGTTGCCCCCACTGAGCCCTTAATGGGTCCACCCCCGCCCGCATCGAGCATTCCCAAGTTAAAGAAAATGGCAGCAGATGATGTGAAAATTGTTGTGTAGACTTTTCGTGTTCTAGGATTTGAGTATGACGGGTTATACATTAGATAGTGTCAAAGCAACTCGCAGAGACAATTATTTATGGATTTCTAGTGTCATTGGTTTGCACTTGGTTTCGTTTATTAAGGTATTTAGCCCTCAGTTTTTTTTTTGCCCCCCTTTTTTTTTAGGGCTTGATTTCCTGATTCTTGCATAGTTATTGGAGCAAGATGTATAGGGTTGGCATGAGATTTATATGGTCATGCTATGCAAGTTTTTATTTATCAGGACTTGGGCTGATGGTTAAAACAGAACAAGATTTGATGAAATTAATTCCATTTTATCACCTGAATCATGCCTTCCTAGAAAGTGTACACTTTTTATCCGTAACGTTCTCAATTCTATATATCGCGGCCTTCACTTTCCGAAACGTCTCATCTTGTGCCCAACCTATTCCTTAAACCTCAACAAATTTCCTTTACTTGAGCAATTTTCAACTTTTCCTGTAACGGCAACCAACATGCAACAATCGTGACTACACTCACCTCCTGTCGTAGCAACAAACCCTATTCCTACTCCCAACAACTCCCATAACGATTAGGTAGGTCTGAGCCTGGCTTTTCTACTTGGGATTCTTCAACAGCTGAGTTTAAATATCACGTATCATTGACCACTGCTTGCTTTCCAAAGGTGAAGTCAAGCACGAAGATGGCCATTCTATGGATTGAAGAACTATTCGAATTCCATGCAACATAACATTTAAAAGTAAATATATATTCACTAATTTAGGTTCTTGAACATTATCTTTGTACAAGTTAAGGAAAGACACATCTTAAATAAGCATCTGTAAAACCTAGCAAAGACAATTGACCTCCCAAGCTTAAGTCGTAATAAGGTTTTGCCTAGTCTTATACTAGGTACAAGGAGATCAAAAATTGAGAAATGAGTACAAATTCGCTCACAATCGTAGCTGGTGTGTGAATGCCAAGAAAAGGGACAATGTCAACTTGCAACCAACTTTCAACTGCTGAACCCACCACAGCACCAGTCACAAGGCCTCCTATTGTTATGACAGCTGCCTTCCCTGCAAAAGCAAAACGCCCAATTACTTCTCATAATAAGCTGAAATATAACAAATATCACCCTAGATCATTTAACTTGAAGCCAAAATTATCTTGATTCAATCAGTGTCCACGGTAAGGAACGGCTTATATTCTTGCTATCTTTCCACGCACCCAAGAACGCAGATGAATAAATGTTACAATATCAAGAATCCAAAGTTTTATGTCCACAAGTACAACTTTAATGGAAGAAGTAAAATTGATGCTTTTTGCACCCAAGCACTGCAAGACATTTTCCTTATCAGGCTAATACCTATGTTCAAGAAACTACAATATGTTCTTATAATATGCAATACATTAATCCTAACTCTAACTATAAGGGTGCGATCAGCAATCTTAAAAACAATCCTAAATCAGCTATTACATGGGTTCATCACATGCACAACACAAAGAGACTCATGTCCATAACTGAAAAATAAAGCCGCCACAGAATGAGTGTTCAGCTTCCAAGTGAATCTGTCTTGCAATTATTGGAATGGCAATTTTTTATGCAAAATTAAGAACCACATGAACCTGAATGGACTCAAACTTGAAGCATATGAAGGTGCATGAGAAATGTTGCAAATTTGGGTATTGTTTTTGCTAAACTCATAATAATTGGTTTCTGTAAATATAAGGATGTTACTATGAGCCTGCTTGATCCTCATTTTTTGCCCAAAATGCATTTTGAAATAGTATTTTGATTGAGAACGTGTGATTAAAAAATAAAGAAAAGTTTTGGGTTTGTGTGTAATATTATTTTCTTGAAGAATGTGTGGTTGAAAATAAGAGAAAGAAAAATGTATTTTGAAATAATGAGGAGCAAATAAGGGCTATGACTTACAATTAGTTATTCACAAACATGTAAAAATTGGGCCTTGGAATGGCTATGTACAAACTTTAAGTCTTGAGTCAACAAATTGTTCATACATTCATTCACATTTGCAAATTGAAAAGCATGTTATCCAACCATTGTGTCTCTACCAATTTTTTCCCTTCAATTACTACTTTCTAGGTATACTCATGCAAGGAAGCAAATAATCTATGTTTCACTACATAATCCTAGTTCTCTAATCCTAAAAGCCTATCCACCTGCAATCCTTGGTTAAAATTTATTTCTTCTGCCAAAAAGAAATTAATTGCATTTGACCAGTTCTGGCATGAAAGATGCATAACCAATCCATGCAAATAGGAATCTATACAAATGATCATGTAAGATAAGTTCTGCAGAACTACTCTTTCTGCAGGTCATGAAATGCAAACCACCAGGCAGTCACAGTTAACGACCATGATTAAAAGAAAAGAATATAAAAGAGAAACACAGCATCAATTCATGGCTAATGGGAAGGGTTCGTGTTATTTCCTTACCTAACTTGACATTTTTCTTGGTTAAGAAGTACAAGGATGCTCCGAAACTAGTGGCTAAAATCAGCCCTGGGACATCGGCACCAGAATATGGGGCCACTGAAGATGCTGAAGCTCCATTAAAATATGTTAAGACCATTAAAGCTCCGTAGACCCCAGCCTGCAAGCCTAACTCGCTGGTAGATGGTGCTTCAACTGAGAAAGGTGAGCTTCTGGTAGTACTCTGGAGCCACTTGGGCATTGACCCCATTCTTGGAGCATTTACAGGTTTAGCATCAGCATAACGGATACTGCTATTTACAACTTTCCCTGCTCTCCTTTGTGATAACCTCTGCATGAGCAGCATATCATATGCAGCCTCTACCTGATAACGATAAACCATATTAATCCAGGCAAATATTGGTGAAAAAATGGAAAACCACAGCCATTATTTGTGACCTAAATATGATCTATAGATTCACAAGAATAGATGCAATAGACAAGTAATATGCCTGCAAGCAAATTTCATCTAAAATAGGTAAATCAATATACATGATATATAATATAAGAAGTTATGATGCAATGCAAACTTGTAGTAGGGTAGCCACTTGAAACTTTAGCTTGTGTTTGCAAACACAAGCACGTGCGAATATATACATACTTCCACCCATTTGGGACAAGGGTTGAGGGCTTGTTGCTCTCAAAGAATCAGAAGTTAGAACGGTGTATGCAAAGTTCGCGACACATAGTATTTATCCCAGTAGATTTAACAGTCTCATATCTGACAGGTAAACACTTTTCACTTCAAAATTAATCAACTCATGTCTGCAGAATTAAAAATCAAATGGAAGTTAGAATATTCTAGAGTTATTGTGGATTAAAGCAGATCGAGAACAGAGTATTAAAGCAATTATGAACTAACTCTTTCAATTTTTTTCAAGCAAACTAATGACAGACGATTAAGTGAAGATAACAATGTAGAGATGGATTCATGGTAAACAACTTCGTGTTGTTTAATTTTGAAAATGGCCTTTAATAAAACATAGTTAAAAATAAATAAAATAAAAGAGGATCCATGCAATCCAATTCTAAATTTCCCAAAAAAGAAAAGGAAATAATCCATCCTCCCATATATATAAGAGGAAAGTTGAAAAATTATTGAAAATAGAACCTGCGCAATCGCTTCTTGGTCATCTTTACAGGTAGCAATGATTGAATTCTTGGCCCGGAGAATATCATCGAACGAAGCTCCCTCAGAGACGCCCAACACTTTGAGAGCATTTTCCACTGACATCTCAAACGGCGCCGAGTCATCGGCTCGAGACCCAGCTCGAGCCGCCGTCGCTAACATGCGCCGGTGGCTCCACGGGTAGCCGTGGTGGGAATTGAGTATCCTAATTATGGCTGGTGCGTCGAGCCGGCGAGGTCTAGACCGGGTCGGGTAAAACGGGTCTCTGCCCAAAATAGTGCGGCTGGGCCGGACTGACAGGGGTGTCGCCATTTGTAAGTTTGTGTTTGTGTGAAGGAGAAAAGTATTAACGGTAGACGCAATAAAAGATTCGTGGGGGATTTGGTTTTGAGAGTAGTGCGGAAGCAAAGAGATGACGTGGACTTTCTTGGACAGTATGTGTATTATTTGAAGTAGAGCCCACCGGCTGGTCCGATTTTGATTGCTTGTTCATTTATTTATTTATTTTTGTGGTTGTAGGCTAAGTTTTTATCTGGTCTTAATTTCCCAGATAAAGAAAAAAATATATTAGGAAAATATAATCCATAATGATCAAATTTCAAAAGCCAAAAAAAATCACAAGACTTGGTTGTGGTTGTGGCTAGGACCTGTTCCGTCTCCATTTTTTGTTGAAACCCCCAGCAGCACATAAGTAGCCGATGCAAAATTAGAAAAGAAAGCTGTTGCTGAGAAACATGTTGGGTTGTTGTAGGGTGTTGCCTGCCCTCCCGAATCATACATATAGACGCGGGTTTTGCTGTAGAGCAGAGGATCAACCTGTTTATGCTGAACGTCAGAACAAGAAGAAAGTTATCGTCGTTGGTTCTGGCTGGGCAGGCCTTGGCGCTGCCAACCACCTCTGCAAACAGGTACTTTCAAGTTTCAATCTTTCATCAACATATGATATGATATGACTTGTTTGATAAATTTCAAGTTATTTTTCTTGATTCTACAGTTTATTATTGTCCAGTTTAACTTATGTGAAGGAGTTTTGCCTGTGCATTCTATTTTTGAGTTTGTTGATATTAATCTTATGTTATATGAACTGTTGTTTTGAAATTTGGTTTCAGGGCTTTGATGTCACAGTTCTTGGAGGTGGTTATGAATTTGGATATAAAAATAAGTCCCTTAGTCCTGATGATTATGGTATACGAGGTGATTGATTGTGTTCTTGATTTCTACTTACCGCGTGCGACTATCAATAAGATCATTTTATTGCTGCTATCGCACTGATCCTAATGAACTCTTGTAAATGGTACTAGGTTTCTGGTATCCTTACAGAAATATATTTAACCTTGTTGATGAGATTGGTGTTAAGCCCTTTACAAGCTGGACAAAGTCTGCACAATATTCTGAAGAGGGGTTGGAGGTAAGCTGCACTCTTCTCAATTTTCTTATTTATTCTTTCTAGTTTGACGAAATGTAGAAGAACTTTTCAGCATTTGTTTCTATGGCTCCATCATATTTGGATAGATTTATTTTGCAGGTTAAATATCCCATATACAAAGATGCACTACAATTGCCAGCTCCATTTGGAACCTTATTTAACACTCAGGTATAAATCCCTGAAGGAATCTTATTGACTTCAATTCAGTAGCCTATTTGTACTATCAGATGGACACTATCCACTTTATCTTGCGACTGCAGTTCGTTCGATTACCATTGATTGATCAGTTGACATCACTTCCTCTGATGGCTGCAGGTACGTTCAAATGCAGTCTTGTCTTGCTAAGCAACGGTGATAAGTTATGTAACTTCATTTATTCGTTAACCTGTGTATACTTCTGGTTGCAGTAATTGACTTTGACAACACTGATGCTGCCTGGAGAAAATATGATACCAGTAATGAAAGTTTATATATTTTTCTTTGTATAAATTAATTACACTCGTGGATAGAATTGAGATAAATTTGTTTTAAGTACTTCAAAATGTTCAGTTACTGCAAGGGAGCTATTCAAACGATTTGGCTGCTCAGAAAGGCTATATCGAGATGTTTTTGATCCCTTACTTCAAGTGGGTTTGTTTGCCCCAGCAGAGCAGTGTAGTGCTGCTGCAACTATAGGAATGCTATACTATTTCGTTCTTGCTAATCAGGTCAGTTGGATAAGGCTTTTCTGGACTTCCAATTTCATCATAGTCCAGAAATAAAAACTCGGATCTTGGCATTATAAACATTGACTTCATGATATTTGTACTTTTTCTAGGCACAAGGAAGAGTATGTCGATTACGCTACTATGCATTCTGTTGTTTGTAAATGATCATCTTTCTTTTACTTTGTTCAAAAATTGTTTGCTTATGAATTTATCACTACCTTTTTATGGATTGATACAGAAGCACTTCGATTTGGCATTGTGTTGTGGAACAATAAGAGAACAAATATTTCAGCCATGGATAGAATCCCTGAAAACCCAAGGATGTAGGTTTCTGGAGGGTAGAAAAGTTACAGATGTAGCACTCAATGAGGAAACAGGTTGCATAACAGAAGTAGTTTGTGGGAAAGAGAGTTTTAAGGCTGATGCCATAATATTGGCTGTTGGAATCTCTACCCTTCAGGAAATCGTACAGAACAGGTGTGCCCAATCAAACTTTTACTTCCATGTCCCAGGTCTATTCCCCATCTGACTTATGCTAAACTTTCTGATAGAATAGCATCAATCATGATAACTAAAATTCAAGAATCGATTCGATTTTGCTCTATCCTTGTAACTGGCAGTTATATTTTCTGTAGTGCAGTATTATGTACCAGAGAAGAATTTCTGAAAATTATGAACTTGAACAGCACTGATTTACTTACTGTTAAGGTGGAACTTGATAGGAAGGTATGCGCAGTTTGGTTACTTCTCACTCTGCACTGAGGAATCGAAAAAATTTGCCTTTTACCTATATAGAAGTCATATAATTCATGCATTTGACATTTCTTTGAGCAGATGAAGTATAATCGTTGTTCTTTGAGCTATTACGAGGTAGTACTAGGTTAATTTTTCAGAAAGTAAAAGTTTTATCAGAAAACTTCATGATGAATGAATGAACAGGTTAACCTTCCAAACGCAAGCAATGTTTCCTCTGGATTTGAGGGTTCTTGTGCATGGACCTTTTTCGACTTGAGCATGATTTATGACGAGTACAAAGAGAGCACGACAACAGTCATCCAAGCTGATTTTGTAAGAGAAACATTCATTATGCCCCGTTTATTTTCCATTTTGTATTTTGCCTCCTTCTCCGTTTTAAAATAAAAAATACACAGAACTCTAATTTGTGATTTATATGATTCATATTTAGTGCAGTATCATGCCAATGACTTGTTTCCCCTCAAGGATGAAAAAATTGTAGAGAAAACCATGTATTGGCTTTCAAAGTGTATTAAGGACTTCGAAAATGCAACAGTGATTGATAAAGAAATTGAAAGATTTCCAAAATCTTTGACTCATTTCTTTCCAGGTAACTTTCTGTTGGTAATTTAACTCCCTCAAATTATTACTTTTTTTGTTTTCATAATGTAAATTTCACTGCATTTTAGCAATTATGGGCCTGCTTCCAAACAACTTAAAATTCGAAATTGGACCGTCAGGATTGCAACGGTCCAAAAAGGGAAACAAAATGATCGCCAATTTTCAGTCCATTTTTTCCTTTCCTACCCTCCGTTAGTATTTGGAGTCATTGTACAATCCAAAACCCACCTACCACATTATCTCCTTCCCCAACCATCACGTGCTTTCCCCTTCCCCCTTCATCCTCCACCGGACGCCCGCCGACAGGATTTCCTTGCAGTCGGTCGCAGACGAGACACACAAAACCGATAGAGATCTTCAACTTTCATCTTCGAGCTGCCGGTGAGGACGCGAAGGCATAGCAATGGACAAGTGGACCTCTGCACTCAGCCTCCCCTTCTTCTCCCACGGGACGCAATGAAGAAATCGCACCATTTTCGAAGTGACAACCACCATTTCTGCAGCTACAACAGTTGACAATTTCTTAAAATCGCACTAAGCGTGGCCTTCTTCTCCACATGCAGCAGCAGAGAAGTGGCACCAATTCCGCATCAACCACCATTTCCGCATCTACAGCATCTCCCCCATTATTGAAATCGCACCATTTCCAACGCACCTACTGCAATTAAATCTACACTCGGCCTCCCCTTCTTCTCCGCCTGCAGCAACGAAAACATCGCTAAGAAATCGGTTCGTTTCTGCATCTCCCCCTTCTTCTTCAACTTAGAGTTTGACACGCAATTAATTTAATGGATCTGTTGGGACCTTCTCCAGTAAGTAAACAAAACTTTTCTTCCATTTCAAAGTCTAGTGAAATAGCGACCTCCCACTGATTATGTCATGTTTTAACAAAAATTCATAGTTCTCTGTCAACTACAGTAGAATTACTATCAGGGTCACTTGTCCACCTCGATCGACCCTTCAGTTCACAACCATTGGGTGCCACTTAAGAATGCACAATGGAGTGTATATGAGACCAACATCTTCGTGGCTGCCTACGAGTTCGTTATCGCTGACGGACACAGGAATGGCAAGTGCTTCACCGAACATGGCTGGGGGACATTAATTAACCCGTTCAACACCAATTTCGACCACAATTGGAACAAACAGCAGCTGGAAAATCGATGGGATGCCCTTCTCATGAAACACAAGCGATTCAAAGAATTACTCAACTGCAGTGGCATCTCATACGACCCGTCAACTGGCAAGATTGGTGTCTCGAAGTAGTGGTGGGCTTAAAAAATTAAGGTACCATCGTGTCATTAACCTCCGGTCATTGCTCACGTTTTTGTGATGGATGGAAACGATTTTGTATTAAATGCACAATATTTTTGTTTCACGACATTATTGGATTGGATCTGTTTTGTGTTGTTAAACGTGGCTATCAATGGATCATTTACATGAATAATCATTGCATGCGTTCTAGGTGTTGTGTCTGCTTATTGTTAATTATCATTTATCGAATTTGTAATTTTGGGATGCGTCATTGTGTGGTCCTACTATTGCTCCANCATAATTGGATTGGCTCTGTTTTGTGTTGTTAAACGTGGCTAGCGATGGATCATTTACATGAATAATCATTGCATGCGTTCTAGGTGTTGTGTCTGCTTATTGTTAATTATCATTTATCGAATTTGTAATTTTGGGATGCGTCATTGTGTGGTCCTACTATTGCTCCATTCAAAATATGCAAAATGTTGTTTCTTCTACATATTCGCGTACTGCCCTCCTATTTGGAGGATGGTTTTGTGTTTGCTGTGTTGTGTCCTCCTAAGTGGAGCGGGTACTTGCGACTGCTGTGTACTTGAGGCCGAGTGTAGATTTAATTGCGGTAGGTGGCGCCGAAAATGGTGCGATTTCAATAATGGGGGAGATGCTGTAGATGCGGAAATGGTGGTTGATGCGGAACTGGTGCCATTTCTCGGCTGCTACACGCAGAGAAGAAGGCCACGCTTAGTGCGATTTTAAGAAATTGTCAATTGTTGTAACTGCGGAAATGGTGGTCGTCACTTCGAAAATGGTGCGATTTCTTCGTTACGTCCCGCGGGAGAAGAAGGGGAGGCTGAGTGCAGAGGTCCACTTGTCCATTGCTATGCCTTCGCGTCCTCACCGGCAGCTCGAAGACGAAAGTTGAAGATCTCTATCGGTTTTGTGTGTCTCTTCTGCGAACGATTGCAAGGAAATCCTGTCGGCGGGGGTCACGTTTTTGTGATGGATGGAAACGATTTTGTATTAAATGCACAATATTTTTGTTTCACGACATTATTGGATTGGCTCTGTTTTGTGTTGTTAAACGTGGCTATCGATGGATCATTTACATGAATAATCATTGCATGCGTTCTAGGTGTTGTGTCTGCTTATTGTTAATTATCATTTATCGAATTTGTAATTTTGGGATGCGTCATTGTGTGGTCCTACTATTGCTCCATTCAAAATATGCAAA